>RJWM01018783.1:0-40316 GCA_004363535.1 Dasyprocta punctata
AAAAAAAAAGCAAGTTTGAAACAACAGTCTTAAATAATACAATGGAGAGCACATTCCAGAGGATAACATAAAACTATGGAAATTTGAATTTGAGACTTTCACTGAGCAGCCCTGAAACGAGCCAGGATAGGGTAAGTCCTAAAAGTGTTTAGTTGTGTCAAGCAATGGAGGGTGGCTTCTGGCACATCTGCTTTTCACATGAGGTGGTACCGTGGTAATGAAATGGTCTCACTACAGCCACAATTAGTCAATCACATGGGCCTTGAGGCAACATGGGCATGGAGGCAGCAGTTCAGACAGCACCCTCCTTAGATTTCAGGTAATAGGATAATAGACAAAGGAGCATAAGTAAGATGGAAGCAAGGTCTGTCATTGAGACTCTTTCCTTTCATACTAAGAAATTTAAACTTTCTTACATAGGAAGTGAGGGGCCACTGAAGTATTTTAAATAGAAAAGCATCTAGGTCAGGTTCCCTAAATAGAAAGATTAAGCTCTCCAAGGTGTGAGGTTAATAGAGGGTCAAGCTGGAGGCAAAGAGATCAGTGAGGACTATGTTGGAAAAATCCAGAAAATAAATGCTGAGGAAATGAACTAAAGTCAGTAAGAATGGGAATGCAGAAGAGACTACGGATTTGAGAGACCCTTCAAGAGGAGATTTGGTTACTAACAAGATGGGAGTGAGAGCTGGGGTTTGCGGAGAGCAGTGAACTAGACTGGGAAGTCTAGAAAAGTGGATTCAGCAAGGATTTCTATTTAAGTAATTACCTCTGTTTGTGAAAATTTAAATTCTGTCAAAATAAAATTACTGACCCCACTTTTGCAGTCTGCCCCCTGCTGGCACAAACCATACATCTAGTCCATAGACTGAGCTTCCTGGTGACTAGAGTTTCATCATCTCATTTGCCATTTACCAAACAGAGTCCATGTCTCCTAAAAAGAGAGTTTCGGCTGTTTCCTGGTGGTTGTGCTATATCATGTTGTGCTCAGGATGGAACCCAGGGCTTCGTGCATGTCAGACAAATGCTCTGCCACTGTGCTGCACCTCTAAACCCTAGACTGATTCTTACTATATGTTTAATGACCTGCGTAAGAATAGAACTTCAAAAGGGCATTTTGTCTTTATTTCTAAAATGGAAAGAAAACCAAATTAATCAAAGGAAACAGAAAGATCATAGAATGTATCAGAAAGGGAAAAAAAAGGTCATTTACCAAATATCACCAGAACAACTAATTTTTGTCCATTTTGTTTACTGATAAATCCCCAGCATCTAGACCATGTAAGGAGCTTAAAACTATTTATTGAACTATATCCCTTCCATAAAGATTGGTTAATTTTTACTAAGTGTCAGGCATTGTACTAAACACCATGTTAGGATATAAGAAAATATGAGTCTTCGGTGGCAAAATGCCAGGATTTGGGCCAGTCGACAGGGTGCCAAGGAAGTACATGGATTCAGCTTTGGAAAAATCTTACTTGGCCACAAACCTTCGCCAGTGGCGTTTATGTTTGCATATGACACACCCACGTTTCACCACAAAGCGGGAGCATGTGCAGTGGCCTGAGTTCACGTCCTCAGGACTAATTGCCTGTGGGGAATATTTTTCCTCTTTTCACAATTTCCCAGAGGCCTCCCACATGCTTTTCTTCAGCTCTTGATCTGTGAGGCTCCTGGGATTTTTCCACAGTGGAGCAAGTGATATCGATCATTTAAAAAGCCACAGCAAACAAATCTCAGTGGTCAGCCATAAGCACAGAATGAGTATTTCTGCTGCAAGTCAAAATATTGCATTGCATGTTGCCAGGGATGTGGCCCATTGCTGACCTGCAGGCAGAAGCTGGAGCACAGCGCTGGGACAGGGAGCATTCTGCCCAGAGAAGGAGAATTCAACTCCTCGACTCCTCTAGGCTTTCCGTCTATGTCCAAGCTTCCAAGAGATAAAACTGTTAGCCAATTTGGTTACTGTAAAAACTCAAGGCCATCATGGCACACTAACCAACAAAACAAAGCCAGTGATGTCCTCTGCATGGTGGTTTTCCTCATAAACAGAAATTGGTTAGGGTACTGCAAAATACATCTGCTCCAGGCACAGGCTTGAGAAGGAGCACGTTGCTCAGTGAGCGTATGGATGGGAAGTGCTCCAGGCACTCTCCAGGGCCCTACACGTAGAAGGTTCCCTCTACTCCTCCTCCCAGAAAATGAGCAGCACACTGAGAACCCAGAAGGTCACAAATATTAATGGAAGCTATTCTCTGGGAGCTCGATTTATGCTGAAGAGGATATATTGTAGTGAAAATGGACTAAAATCATATTACCTAAATGTATCACCTAAATTGTTGTTATGAGCATATGTTGCTTCACTAATAGTTAATTGTAAAAGACCTATTTATTCTGAGAGTCATGGAAATGCTCCCCAAAACTTCTGTATCTATCACAGCCTTTCATATAGATTCTATGTCTGAAATCATTGTCCCTTTAGGCTATTCAGGTTCTATAATGTCCTCCTCATTTGCCTTTCTGCAGATCTATAGTCACAATTTCTTTGTGACTTTTTCAGCCCTTGTCAACCTCAGCCTCTATCCTCCAAAGTATAATACATCTTACACAAGCACTCAGTGATACATTTTATCTTGTATCTACAACCATCATTATTTTTGAAATGAAGGTGAAATAGAACCAGAGAATGAGGTTTTACTTTATCTGCACTACTGAATCTCAGACCTTAGTGTAACAGTGCATCTCATGAAATCAAAGAATGAAATTGAGGACAATGGAGGTAGACAGGAGGAATGTTTATCAAGAAGAGAGAAATAACTTTCAGTAGTCAGGAGGGAACCCAAAAGTGGGTTGCCATGGAGACTTTTTGTCTAGAAGTTTTTACACCAAAAAGTGACCAAGGCTCAGACCCCTCTGAGGTAAGCTAATGTAACCTGCAGGGCTAAAACAAACTTACTTAAACTAGAAATGGGCCTATGAAGAGTCAGAGCACGTAACAAGTGTGGGTATGCAGGTACCTCTTGGCCTCTGTCCTATCTAAATTGCTTATTAAAAGTACAAAGTCAAAAGGAAAAACGTTTTCCAGATAGAACCAGAAGTTATCATAGTGATCATCTATCACCTTGCTCATTACATTCCTGTACTTAATTATCCATCTGACTCTTACCAGCTCTTGACCTCAGACTCCTGCTTATCTGACCAAGACCTGGTCATCCTACTCTATCTTATGCCCAATGTCTGTCCAGCTGTCTGCTATCTTCTGCCTAACCTGCCTGCCTACAATATTAAGATTTTGAAATTTCCCTTCCCCTGCTACAAAGTGCCCCTCCAGCTGCTTTCCACTACCCTGGCCTGTCTGACAGCTCAAACCCAGGATCAACAACTGCACCCTCTTTATTAAAGGTGCATTATGATTTTTCTGGACTTAGTGCTCCAGAAAATTTGATTGAGAGGGACAATCTAGGAAGAAATGTGAAAATTGCCTATTTACTTTTTCTTTGCTTAGCCTAAGATGGTAGCCTCCCTGGATTCTAACGTATGCTGTACTACAGAATTTCTCTGGATACCAAAATGCCTTGGGAGAACTTGTTACTTTCTTCTTAATGAAAGTTCACTGCCAAAACTCAGTGAATGAGAGTAGTGGGAGTGAATGCCCTCCCCACCCCCTCCCCACCAGGTAGGTGTATCACTCTGCACCCCTTAAAGCCATTCTGTCCATATTGCAAACATTGACCTTTGTTAGAGTTGAATATTCTTGAAGCATACAGGGCACATCTCTCTGAGAAGTATAAAGTGCTGGTGGAGTCAAATCCCAGCCTTCTTCACATAAGGACTATGGGCTTCAAGGAAACCGTAAATAGCCAAACTTTTATCAGAACTTTGGGCTTCTAGGCATAGTTGGATTTTTCTAGGCAAATGAGCCATAATTTTAATTAGGTTCTCTGAAGGCTCTGGTGTCATCTGAGTTCTCCAGGAAAAAGACTGAGACAGTGTTCAGAGTACAAAGTGCACTGATATAATGTCTTGGGGACTAGTATCTCAGAAAGGAAATTGGCCAAGGGGAGCAGTCTCACAAAGTACCCGCCTGCTTAACAGGGAGCTCCAGTGCGAAAAGTGCCTATAGCTAGGAGTGCAGCCCTGTTGTTGCTACCATCCTGCAAGAAGAAAAGGCTTGGATGAGTTTTAAAATCATAACTTTCCATGAACTCAGTATGACCCATCTTGGGAAAAACAAGAAGGCTCTTGTACCAATACCTTTTAAGTCACTGATGATGGTGTCCACTTCAAGGACCGCCAACCCTTGCTCAGTCATAACTGAGGCTCCTTAGAGAACAGTGTGACCTTGTCGGCAGCAGAACCCTGAGGGAAGATGTACTGCATAAGCAAGTAGGAAGAGCTTTTAACACTTTGCAGTTACTGTAACACTGACTGCTCCAAGTTGCACACTTCAAATAGAGCTGGCACCCGCTCACACAGTGCTCCCTGAAGATCTCTACTGGATGTTCACAAGAAAGACTGGAAGGAGGGCAGAAAATCAGAGAAAATAAACCCTTGGTGTCACAGGTGTGGAGGAAAAAGTCACTTGTCTCTGCCAGAAAGGCTCAAAGCCTCACCTGGATCCCTTCTTCCTACAGAACAAAAATCTTAAGCTTCTCAGGAAAGGACAGAAGATCCTGATCCAGGTATTTACAGAAGCTGAAATCTGGGAGTGGAATAGAGATATTGAAGGGAAACGCTCCCTACCACCTACTGCACCTAAAACACAAGAAAATTCTGGAGAAGTTCAAAACTGCTGATGCACTGAAGGCAACCACAGCAATAGCAAGCCCCAAATCCAGCTCAACTCAATCCCAGTGTTAATGGCTTAGCAGAGAAGGAGGAAGATGAGTGCTCATTTCTGGGCATAAATTTACCCAGTGGTCCATTTGTATCTGTCAGGGATGGCTCCAGAATCCTGCAGTCTGTAAGCACAAAAGAAATGATTATATTATCTTTCAACATTTTAGTATGTCTGAAATTTTCCACAATGCTCAATTGGGAACTGGAGATCAGGCTTGGAAAAAGAATTCAGTTCAAGGGCTATAGAAGAAGCTCAGTACAGATATTCCTCTTTCAACGCCTGTTTAATGGCTATTTGGACTCAGAACTGTCACACGTTATTTGGACTTACATTCAGTCTTAGGACACAGGAACAAGTGGCAATGTGGCCTTATGGTGGCGTCTTCTACAGTATGGTATTATAATTTTTGCTGATTGTACTGTGCAGTGCAGTGCTATATATAGTTTTATGTTCTGTTATACATTATAGTACTGCATAGTTATGCAAATAAAAGCAAAGTCATCAAGTTGGAGTTTCTTTTGACCGTTTCCTTCATTTCTTTGTTCTGAATGTTGTAATGCACATGCTATATACAATTCCTCATTTAACAACCAATTCATTTAATGACCTACTTGCAGGGACGGAACTCAATTGTTAAAGGAGAAATGTCTATCTCAATGATCTTTGGAACTTCCCAGAAACCCTGGAGTGACCTCTTACACCATTCATTTTGTTTTGTTTTGTTTTGAGATGGTGTCTCACTATGTAGTTCCGGCTGGCTTCAAACTCATGGCAATCCTCCTGCTTCAGCCTCCCAAGTGCTGGAATTACACAGGCATGCACCACCACACCTGGCTTGCTTGTGCCATTCTTATAAATATGTTTTGAAAGTGTTCCTGGAAGGCAAGGTGATGCACACCTGTAATCCCAGCACTTGACTGAGGCAGGAGGATTGTTGCGAGTTAGAGACCAGGCTGGACTACAAAGTAAGTTCAAGTCCAGCCTGAACTACATAGTGAAGCCCTGTCTCAAAGGACCAAAAGAATAAAAAATTGAAATTAAAAAAAAAAGTTTTCCTGGAGAATGACCTCATTCTACTATTTTATGAAATATCTACTATGTGAGACCCTAAGGACCCACATAGTAAATAAAAGCATTCACTGAGCTTTGATGAAGCTTCAATTTGGAAAATATCTGGGTTTCCTGCACAACCCCATTAGCTCTCACTGATAATGGCCCCCTTGCTCTTTGTTTCAGAAACATAATTTGCAGTTTAAGCCACACATCCGGAGATGAGTCACGGCTGAAGGAAATCACTCAGGGCAACTCCATTCCTTCCCCTCTGTTTGGTCTACAGACAGGCAGGTGAGCCAGGTCTGGATAATACCATAAAAGTAAACATCTGTTGGGAGCGTCTGTGTAGGCTTTTCTTTCCTAGTAGTAGAGCAAATGGCATAGGGAAAGTCCTTCGTCTCTGTGACTTACTTCCTGCTTGGGCTCTGCCGTGCAAGTCCATGATGTTTCAAGCCATGGCATCTGTCATTACCTGTGACAGAAGACACACTAACAATGGCAGAGAAGAAAGGAGGAAGACCTGATCCTTTGGGACTTCATGGGGTAGGACTCTCTCCCAGGCATCGCTCGCACCTGATCAGATTTTTTATTATATAATAGTAACAGATCCATGTGAATACTGCTTACTGGACTCTTTATTACTCTATTAGGAGCCTATCAGTTCTCCCCATTTGACCCAGCAATTCCACCTTCAGACATTTGTCTTAAGAATATAGTTAAGCATTTGCTCAATGACTCATGACTATAAATGGCACAGGTGTTGCTCCTAACAATAAAAGTAAATTTAAAGCCAACTTAAACATTCGATGTGGAAAAAAAAACAGAATGTGGGTTAAATAAATTGTACAATCATACTGATAACATCGGTTAGCTATTAAATATGATAGTATAAGAGTTTATAAAACCATAGGAGAAAGGTAAAGATACATTATATTTTAAAACAAAACCTAGGTCACAGATAAAAGACACACATGGTTTCCTTTGTGTAGAACTCATGTATATGCACAGAAAGAGAGAAGGTATATGTCAAAATCCTAATGGCAATCATCTGAGAATCATGAGCATTTAATATTTTTTATTTTCATTTATTCAGATATTCTGATTTTTACACATGTACATGTTTTCTTCTTCATATTTTCCATAGACCCTAGAATAATGCTGGACCCCAGATGGCATTTAATTAATCCAGAATTGATGGGATAGAGTGTCTAGGAAAGATCATCTTGGCCTTCTTGATTTCAGATAATTCACAATATACTAAAAGTTTTGGGGAATAAGAAGATTCTACTTACAGATGGCTTCAATTCATCCTGAACAATGACTGTTCACCCAGAGTTTCAAGGTACACTCTAATTTTCTGAAGTCTACATCATAGATCTCCTTCTTCTGCACCCTCTCCCATACCTATTCCCTGCTTGGTTCACCTGCCCACAGCCATAGCATGAAGTTATTGGGTTATTGGGGGGCATTGGGTCTGTGCAGCAGCAGAGGAGGGTGAGAAGGAACTGGGGTAGGCATGCTGAACTGCTGAGCTGAGGGGACAGAAAACATAAAGATAATATCCAAGCCAAGCCCCATTTAATAGCTACCAAGAGCCTGCCATTCTTCCTTCAGTGTGAACGGGATTATGTAGCAGCCCTCAGGATCAGGCTAGGAACTGAGGACATAAATGTGAATGAGCCATGATCCCACTCTTAATTAGCTCATGATTCGTGAAAGAGAGAATAATTGGCCACTTTGGTGAGATTTCATTTTCAGAGAACTGAGACTAAAAGTGGGAGGTGTTTGTAGGGGGAAAGCATTCCACACAGCAACCGCAGGGAGACACAGACATTTCCCACCCACAGGGCAGCCAGAAGTAGCTGTGTACCTAGCACACTTGGTTCCTGGGCAAGTTAGTTTCAACATGTCCTTCCTATATAAACTTATATTAAGTAATAATCATAAAACCAAATGAAAGATAGTGGCTAGAGCGAAAATGCAGAACATGCCAGGCATCATGGTGCACACTTGGAATCTCAGCCCCTCGGGTGGCTGAGCCAGGAGGGTTGCCACATTCCAGTCAGCCTGGCCAACTTAGATACTGTCTCCAAATAAAAAGGGATGGGGATGAGGCTCAGAACTTGCCTAAAGTGCACAAGACCCTGGGTTTGATCCCAAGTACTGAAAAAAATACACAGCATGATATTTTCTTTTTATTAAACTTTGTATGTGTAGTTAAACATATATAAAAAACAACTAGAAATTTTAATAAAATCAAAGCCTTAACAAGGGAGGGGAAGAGAGCAAGAAATGAAAAGTAAAAAAAAAAGTGAGAAAAGAAAAAAAATCAAAGTATTGGCAAAAGGCACAATATAAGCAACTACTTAATCATACTGTGGACCTTTAATCTCTGGATTAATCCTTTAGTTTAAAACAAACAAAATTAAGATTTCATTTTAAAATGTTACCAAATTCAGTAAAATATTTCTCACATGAACTGAAATTTGCTCTTGCCAAAATATTATACCCTCTAGTGCGTAAAGTGTCACTGATTTAAATTTCAAAATGCTAATTTAAAAATTCCAAGTGGTCACATAGCAGGACAAAGTGAAATAATTCAAGATCTGTTTATCTGATTTTCCAATCACTAGTTATCACTATTAATTTGAATCTAGAGTTTAAACATAAAAATATGTAGTACTATATCCAAAGTAGCTGGAAGATTTGAACTATTACAAACTTACTCTTTTTTATGATCTTAATGTTTATATTATTTTAGGCTATTATTACATGTGGGTAGTAAATACACAATGTTTACATTTCTTGTAGGAAATTGGTACATGTGTGCAACATCTCTTAATTCCTTTTTTCACCTTCTTCCTCTCCCCTCCATATCCTTCCTACCTGTCCCTTTATCCCCTTCCTTCCTTATTTTTTTTTTTTTGGTACAGGTTAGCAGTACATAATGTCTGCTCTCCTCATGTGGAGTTGGTACATATATATAACACATCCCAATTCCTTTTTTTCATCCCTTTTCCACTCCCTTCATCTCTTCATCCCCTTATCCTCTGAGAATGATCTTTCTTCCTATTTCTTATCTTTTATTTTGGTCTTTAGTTTTACTCTGGGTTTTTCATGTAAGAGAAATCATGTGATATCCTCTTGAAACAAAAGCATGTAGCTAAACCTGCAGATAGCGCAGGCTGACTATACCACTGGGAGTTCTCTGAATGAACTTCCAGTATAAATCAATGTATTAATAAACAAACAATAGCCAGACCCAAACCTCTCTCTGTGAGTCAGTGCCATTCAAGGACTGCAGAGGGAGAGAACCAGGCCTCACCAGGAGGTGATTCCCACCTGGAAACCAACGCCATGTGAGGGCCACTGCCAGAATGGTGACAGCCAGACCCAAGCCTCTCTTCATGAGTCAGTGTCATTCACAGACTGTGCAGGGAAAGAACAAGGCCTCACCAGAAAGTTATCCCCACTAGGAAACCACATCATTTTCATTGTTTTGTAGGGTTCGGTTTTATTCTCTTTTGTTTTGTTTGATTATGTTAAATCTGATGACATCAGCAGCTATTTGAAAGATAACAAGACATATTATGGTGGCCATTTTGGATTTACTATTGGCTTGTCTTGAAGTCCTTTATTGCATTCATTTATTTGTTTTTCTTGCTTCTATTCTATTCTGTTCTGTTTGATTTTTACTATGTCCAAAAGCATCTGCAGCTATTTTGAAGATAACAAAAGGCATTATGGTAACTACTGTTGGTTTCGTAAGGTTTTGAAGACCTGTATCACTTATATTGGTTTATTTTAATTGGTTTTATTCTGTTTTATTTTCCTTGGTTTTACCCTCTTTAAAATAAAAAAAAATAAATGAACAATAAAAATCTGATATGTGAAATTTACATATATCACTAAAACTCAGTCAAAACCACAGTAATTATTTAGATACTTATGTCAAGAGATTTTTTTTCTAGAAGGTGTCTTCAATTGCTGACATTATGTGGAATTGCCAGTTCCTGGTGATGACAAAAAGGAGGCACCAGATATTGACCCTGTTTTATTATTAGTTTTTGAAAACCACTGCAGACCATGTACCAAGGCTGTTTGCACCCACGGCAGATGGTTCCCACGGTCCCACTGCTGACATGCCACTCACAGATCTCACCAGGGCAAAACTTGGGGTAAGATAGACGCTGAGATAGAGGGGCAGTGCTGAGAGACGAGGACACGTAGGTAGAGCCCGCCTCCTACCCCCGCAAAGAAGTCTTGGAAGGTGTTTGCATTTTATTTTGCAAAGAGATCATCCTGGCAGAGAAAAGGCTCCTTCAACTCCACATCTCTGTACTCTATGGAAAAGTTCAGCCAAGCTTCCCTGCCACCCAAAAGACTCCAAGCCTCTTCATGGTCATCAGTACCCCTCTGGGATATGACAGAGGACAACAAATACATTCACAAGGGCCAGCACAAAACAAACTCCCAACTTGCCACCCCAAGGCCAATGTGCCCAGAGTTTTCCTGTAGCCTGCTATTCAGGCTAAGCTATCATTTTTCTTTCACCCTTTGGAATTTCTTTCTGACCCCCTTTTTGAGACTTTCACAGTTCAGAAGCCAAGAAAAATCACATGAAAAACCAAAATTTCTTGCTTTTTTTTTTTTTTAGGCTAGGCTTTGGTTTCCTATGTAAAGGAAAGTAGATATGGAAAAGTCACATTCGTTAGCTTTATATAAACAATAAAATACACTTGTCAAAATTCACTTTGAACCCCATTAATATGCAGTTAGTACAAGTTAATCAAGTTAATAAAATGTATTAAAAATTAACACACTTCTCTGTCCCTATCTCCTTATACAGTAGAAAAAGCAAGGTGAACTGTGTCACGAGGAACCTGTGAGCTTGATTTGTCAAGTGTATCAGAGCAGGAAATAATGCAAGTAACCCTGAGCCCAGTTCTCTGCGCCAGAATAATGGAATCTGTTCTTATTTCCTGAAATGTAATCATAACAAAGGGAGTGATTTGAAATTCGGTCTTATCAAGACAGAAGGAGGAAGATAAGTTAGAACTCCATTTCCTCTGTCTTTAGCTCCAGTACACACCCAAGGCAATTTCAGGGCTGACCTTGAGCTAAACTGCTGCTTGGGACAGACCTGCTGCCACACTGGGTCAGTGCTCACCCATAGTTACATCCATCAGTCCTTTCTAAAAAAAATAAAAACAGAACCTTCTTTGATCTACTTGTTATTGCATGAGTAAACTATCTCAAAACCCAGATTAACACAATTCTGTCCAAAACAAGGATTCTTCACTTTAAGAAATTGTTTCCTTACTTAAAATGGGTCAATAAAAAAAAACTTAAATCCACTCAACATTTTTTAAGGATGTATCTCCAAGGATCAAAGTATGTAAAGGTGAAGGAAAAACATTTTAATCAAGTCCCTTACGCATCTGTGGGCTATGGCAGGTGCCTGACATATGGTTATGGTTGGAATTCAAAGTGTCCCTGAAATGGCTCATCCTGTTGAAGTGCTGGTTGCTGATGAGTTTTTGGGAACAGACTGGATCATGGGGGTTGTAACTTCGCCAGTGGGATTGTGACTGTATGGTATCATTGGGAGGGAAGGAGACCAGAGGACAGGCCAAGTGAAGTAGTGGATGAGGGGTTGGCACTCCAGAAACTGTGCTTATTCCTCGTGAGCATCTTCGTTTACACACCCTTCCACTAAGATCCTCTGCCTCACTTCAGGCTCACAATCATGGAAACAGCCAACCATGGACTGAAACCATAAGTTAACACAAATTTTTCTTCCTTTGAGATATGTATCAGGTATTTTGTCACAGGAACAAAAGCAGCTTTGTACATACGTAACAAATGGACTCGGTGAAAAGCTTAGCCTCACATTCTAGGTGCACCTTGTTATTTTTTTTAAATCAAAATAAACTCCAAGTCGTTACAAGGAGGTAATGAAAAGTTCAGCTAGGGGCATGGATTTCAACATCTCTCTAGACATAAAAAGGAACACAGAGCAAAATGTTATCTTCTTGTTCATATCCTCATGACCTATTGGAGTCTGGCAGCGTGTGACTTCCATGCCAAGCTTGGACACTGGAATCTTCAACAATATAGTGGCTTCAGCTGTCAGAGACAGTCTCCATGTACACTACAAGGTCATTTCCCTTAGTGGCCATCCCACATTCATGGATGGTGCCAGAAAGAGAACAGAGTCCCCCTGTTCCTTGAATCCACAGTTCCCTGTTCCCTTCCCAATCCTGAGTAATTACCTTTCTCTCAAAAGACAATAGTTTCTCTCTTCTGCCCATACATAATCCTCTCAAGAGGCCAAGGCCTCCAGACCTCAAAGCCAGGAAGGAATCTGAAAAAAATCAGAAAACAAGCCCAAGAACAAATCAAACCCATTTGCACACAACTCCTTTTTCCACTCTGCATCACAAGATTGGTTTAGCTGAAGCAAGGGCTTGTTAGTGATAGTTGATAAAATAGTGTGAACTGGTGCTTTGAGATGTGAGGCTTAGTTTCCATGTAGTTGTAGATCTGTTCTGCCTTTAGGAGAACATATGTGAACTGCCTTCTAGAAAAGCCAGGTTTGACTTTTCAAGGTGGTACCTATTGACAAATGTTTCATAAGTATGGAAGAGCATTGTATTAGAACACTGGGGAGGGCTCCACTGATAAAACTGACCTTGACCTGAGTTTACCAAGTCTCCAGAATCAACTACTTATTCATCAAATAGAAGCATTTATTGAACATTTATTATGTGCCAAGCACTGCACCAAAGAATGGAAGTAAGATGAATAGCACAGTCTTGTTTTAAAGAGTTCTCAGTCTTTTAGGAAAAGACAGAGATTCATTGTGAGGTTTAAATGCACTAAGGAAAGCATTAAAGGATATGAAAGAACTATAAAAAAAAGATTCTGGCCTGGATTGGCTCACATCCCACCTGAAGAGTCGAACAAGGAATGCTAAGCACTAGCAAACCAGTAAGTTCCAAACCATGAGTGCTAACTCTAAGGCCAATGAGAATTTTGAAAAGGTAGAAATGTTTAAAAGTGATCATAATAATGAGCCATAGTGAGATTTAAATCAGATTTTTTGTTTTGCTTTGTTTTTGTTTTTTGCAATACTAGAGATTGAACTCAGGCCTTGTGCATGGTAGGTAAGTGCTCTATCCTTGAACTATAGTTCTTTTTTTGAGGCAAGGTCTTGCTAAATTGCCCAACCTGGGCTCAAATTTGAAATCTCCTGCCTCAGCCTTCTAAGCAGTGAGAATTACAGTTGTATACCACCACATCTGGCTTAAACCAGGTTTTACATTTAACTCTCTTTGTTCATATTCTCTAACAAGGACTGTGCTAAACTCTGGGAATACATGCATATAAAATTCAAAATTCATTCCTTAAGATGCTCAATTTAAGGTGATATTCAGTCAATGAATTAGTCCATTTTCTAATGCCATAACAAAACACCTGAGGCTAGGTAATTGATATTTTTGAAGGAAGCTTACAGTTTTTTGAGGTTTCAGTCCATACTCAGCTGACTCCAAGGCAGGATGGCATGGCTACAGGGCAACCATTCACAGAAGTTGCAAGGGACAAGAGAAAAGGGCAAAAGGGGAAAAAAGAGAAAAGCACATTTCCTTCCCTCCTTTATATTGTATACCATCCACTTGCCCCTGAGTAGGTGCAGGACTCACACCACCAATCCCAGTGCTAGACAATGAACCAATAACAAACACTAGATTCAGCCACCTCCATGACTCTAACACTAACCAAAACATTGCACTCCTGCCCCCCCAAAGACTCATGCACATCTTTTATGCAAAAGACATTTAGTCCATCTCCAAACATTGCTGAGAAGTCCAAGTCCCAAGTCTCCTCTAAGATCTAAGGCAAACTCATAGCTGTGAGTCCCCGTACAAATGAAAAGTTAAACACTTCTAATAGTCAATGGCATGGGATAAATATTACCATTCCAGAGGGTACAAACAGGGAGATGCAAAGGAATGGGAACAAATTAAATCCAAAATTTGCAGGGCAAAGATTAAGTCCTAGAGTTCCACATTTGGCACCTGAAACAATCTGGTTGTGAGCTCCAAAGGGCTTGAGTGACTCCATCCCCACAGCACTTCTGGTGGTTTTAGCTCCCACAGCTTTTCTCTTGGGTTGACTTTGCTCCCTCCTTGTAGGTTTCCTTAGACAATCCACACTCCTGGCTTTTTCAAACTTCTGGGTTCTGCATTGCACCTTTGGCTTCACACTCACCACTTCACATTGCCTGGTCTCCCAGGCCTTCTGAGATCAGGATGGAAGTCTTTTTAACCTCAGAACTCTTGCATTCTGTATGCTCCTAAAATCAGCACCATGTGGATGATGTCGAGGTCTGCTGCCAGTTGGTACAGTAGCAGGCTTTCCACTTTCTTGGCTCCAGGGGTCAAGTGCCTGGATCATTGGGCACTCTGAACCTGATTCTGAGGAAAAAATTCTCTATGCCACTGCCATTCTGGAACCTGGTGCTCTTCAGCTTTCTCCTCAAAGCAAAGTCTTTCACTTCTGCTGTTTTGAAGCTGCATAGCAAGAGGACTCACTGCTGCTTGTGTTGCCTTAAGACCATCTTTTATATTCCCTTCTTCCTTGTCAGCAATAGAGATCTCAGCTCTATCTTTGCAGTCCACAGCTTTGCTGGAGCTTTTTTCCCCCAGCCAAACTCACAACATTTCAAGTCACCCTACTGGACTCTTTGCTCTTGATTTGCAACATAAATCTGACTAAAAGGCCCAATAATAGCCATGCCACCACCTCAACATTTGACTACCTTGAAATTTCTTCTGCCAGGTTAACTAGTTCATTGCCCTTAATCTCAGTCTCAGGCAAAATCTCTGTGACAGGTTTTTCCCAATGTGTGGGCTCCCTTTAGCGCTGGACAGCATCTCCCTGCATTCTTCTCATGAACCCACAAGTCAAACCTCCCACTTTTCACGCACATGCAAAGGCTCCTCCAATCAGCTGTCAATACATCATTCTGCCTGCCCCTTTAGCTCCACCTCTTTCAAATTCCAAATAAAGCCCACAGTTATTCCTAAAGCTTTCAGAGGGTGCCTGCGTCTCTTCAGCAGCCCTCCCATGACCTCAATAAAGGCCTTTTTTCTTTCCTTCTGTTCTATCTCTTTTCTCTCTCATTTCATTGAAGACCAAACACTCTAGACAGGAGCAAAATGTAGACAAACTTTCTGCCAACCATAACACACACCATCTGGAGTCCAACTACCAGTGCATTCTTCTTTACAGCAGAAATCTCCCAAGACTGGTCTTTACCAGCAGTAATTCTACTAGCTTTCTGGTCTTCTGAGCTCTAACCAGAATCTCCCATACAGAACAGTCTAAGGTGTTCCAGGGCTACTTTTTCAGGTGACATCTCTGAACCTTTCCAAACTCTTCCCACAAACCATTCCCAAAGTCTCTTGAACCACATGGTCAGGTACAGTAATAGCAATGACCCCACTCTACTGGTACCAAATTTTGTCTTGGTTACTTTTCATTCGCTGCTGAGACAAAATACTTGATGCCCAAAATGAAAGAAGGAAAGGTTTATTTAACTTACAGTTTTTGGAGGCTCCATTCCATACTCAACTGGCTCCAAGGCAGGGTGATGTGGCTAAAAAGCAACCACTAATGGCAGCCAAAAGCAACAAGAGCAAAAAGGGCTAAAGGGATAAAAAGGGGGCAATTGATTTTTTTTAAAAAGGTGGTTAGCTCACAGTTTTGAAGGACAGAACTCCAAGATTGGGAAGCTCTATCATTGGATTCAGTCTGGTGAGGGTCCCCTCGGCTATCGACCACATTATAGTAGATGGCATCATAACAGCCTGTGAGGGACAGATAGGAAGCCACAGAGTGAGGGTATAGCCTTGCTCTTCTATGACAACTTGTTCTCATGAATACAGCAAACTCAGTCCAAGGAACAGTATCATGCCTCAAAGGGCACAGCCCCAGTGACCTAGTGACTTCCCACTAGGCTCTGCCGTTGAAACATCCCACCATCTCCTAACATCATTGCACTGGGGACCGAACTTCTGACACATGAACCCGTGGGGAACATATTCAAGCAATATCCAGACCATGGCAGTCCCCAAATGCTGCTGCTGCTGCTGCTGCTGCTATGAACAGACCTTTACTGTATCTTGGAATTCGGGTGTTTCAGAGAGTAGGTACTGTCTCTGTTGAGCTATATAGGAAGGGTATCAGCCACGGAAGAAAGTTTGGGGGCAAGGGGTTCTAAGTTAAGGAAATACCATGGGCCTATAAACTTGGGTAAATGGCTTGGAAATCAAAGATGAGCAATTCCTCCTTCACAGCAGAAGTAAAATTAAAAAGAAGAGAAGCTTGAAGCCAGCAATGATTATTCTTTATCTGTCTTAATAGATGGAAACTACCAATATATCCCTGTGAAAGATCAATGCCTAGGAGAGGCTCAAGTTCACTTCCAACAGCCCATGAGTCACTGCATGTTGACTCAGCTACACCACCTCCACAGAGCCACTTCAGGACAATGGAATGACAAAACACGTGCCAATGAGTCTCCTTCTGTCCTGACTATGGAAATGCCACCCTCCTGGGTCAGTTGACTCACATTTTCCTGTAAGTCCTAGTCTAGAGAAAAAGGGGTTTGGGTGTAGATGTAGATGTAGAAGCATACATCCTGTATACCTCTGAGTAAAGATGAGAGCAACAGCTGGTTCATTCACAGCAGCAATGGGACAACACTGAAAACAGTAGATGTTGTATCTGAAAATGCCATGCTAAATGCTCCCCTGTAGGTGGTCAATAGATGTGTCTCTTCATCAGCAACTGCTATGAATGCTCAGTCAATCATGGAATATCAAAAACATAATTCCTGATCCCATAGAAGACAGCCTTGAGGAAAATAGAATTTTAAAATCTTATTTGTCAAGATAAAAGGGAAACAGTAGATACGATATGGATTCTTTCACCATATTGCAGGGAATAAAAAACAAAATCAGTGTGCACCAGCCTGGGAAAAAATAACTATTTTGAATTATGCCCAGAGCTTTCTGTTCACTTTAAAAAACATCTATCCTCAAGAGAAGTTATTTTTATCAGAGCCTAACTTACTGAAATTTTACCAACCCTGAATGACCTGGGGGAAGAGACCTACCTAACTCCAGGGTAGCTGAAAGATGAAGACTTAATCAGAAAACCAACCTCTCTGCACCATACCTCTCTGCACCATACCCTACTGCCACATCAAGAGGACTCCTGTACAATAATAGGGCATTAAAGCAACCCAGAAGCCTGAGATCCTATTTAAGGGGCTTCCAAGAAAACGAGGGTACCAGGGGAAACAAAAACAAAAACATGAGAGGAAATTTTAGCTCTGACACCACAGTCAAAACAATTAATAAATACAGCCTAATTCCCAGCCACATAAACATAAACCTCACACTAAAGTCCCTTCTGTCTCAGTAACTTTTACTTGATACATCAGACTTTCAACAAACATTAAAAGACACACACATACATGCATACACGCACACACACGCCCATACAAAGAAACAGCCTAAAGAGACAAAGCAAACATAGCAACCAAACTCAGGTAGTAACAGAGATTTTCAGAGATAATAAATTTGAAAAAAATGGTTAACATATTAAAAGAATGGTAAGAACAGATTATAAAGAGATGGAAAGAAACAAAAATAAAGGAATCAGAAGAAAAACCTTGAAAACTAAAAAACAAAGAAAGTTTTTTGATGGGCTCATCAGTAAACTAAAGAAAACTGAGTAAAAAAAAATCATTGAGCACTTGAGAGGCTGATGGTAGAAGGATTGAGAGTTCAAAGACAGCCTGGGCAAGGCAGCAAGAGCCTGTCCTAAAATATTTCCCCAAAATTATAATTCCCAAACTGAAATACAAAGGGGAAAAAGTGAAAAAGAGAAAGCAGAGCAAGAACTGTCAGAGAACAACTAACAGTTCAACATGCATGCAATGGAAATACCAAAAGGAAAAGAGAGATAAAAACAGAAGAAATATTTGAAGTAATAACAGCTGAGAATTTTCCAAAATGAAAGATAAATACCAAAACACCAAGCAAGATAAATATCGCAAAATATCTACACCTATATACATCGAGTGTGCATATAATATCTACATTTATATACACTCATATTCAAACTGCAAAAAAAAGACAAAAAGAAAAGTTTGAAAGAAGTCTGAGGGGGAAAAAAACACTGTATGTACAGAATAACTAAAATAAGAATTACATTGGACTTCTCTTCAAAAAGTCTAATGCAAACAACAAAATGGAGTGAAATTTCTAAAATGTGTAAGAAAGATAACATAGACTTCACTATCCAGTGAAATTATCTTTCAAAAGTGAAGGACAAATAAGGATTTTCTCAGGCAAACAAATACTGAAGAAATTTCTCTCCAGTAGAACTACTTTACAGTAGAACCACATACATGAAGCATTAAAAGAAGTCATTCAGGCCTGGACATAGTGGCACATGCCTGCAATCCCAGCACCCCGGAGGTTGAGGGAGAAGGATCACTGCAAGCCAGCCTGGGCTACAAAGTGTGTTCAAGGACAGCCTGAACTGAATACTAAGATCCTGTCTCAAAAAGACAAAAAAAATTTTAATGAAAAATAAATTTTAAAAAAAGAAGTCATTCAGAGAAGCAGAAAATGAGATGGGTCAGAAACTTGCTTCATGTAAAGGAAGAATATTGGGGAAGCAATACATGAAAGTAAGTAAAATCTTTTTATTTAATTTGTTCAAAATAGTAGTAACAATGTATTTGATGATTGGAGTTTATGGATACATAAAATTAATGACAGCAGTGTTATAAGGGACAAGAGGGAGAAATTAGGAATACTCTTATAATATGCTTTCATTCCCTGTGAAGCAATATAATGTTATCTGAGAGTCAGTTTGTATTCATTGTAGAGGTATATTTAAAACCATGGACAACCACTGAAAAATTTTTAAAATGTAACTGATATGCTAAGAGAAATTAACATGCTGAGAAGAAAGTAGAATTATATAAAATTCTCAGTTAAAACCAGAAATAATATAAGGGCATGGTGGCACACCACCTGTAATCCCAGCACTCGAGAGCTGGGCAGGAGGATCCCCACAAGTTTGAGGCCAGTTTGGGCTACATAGTAAATTCAAACCCAGTCTGAACTACATAGTGAGACCCTGACTCAAAGAAGCAAACAAAAAAAAATCAGAAATGGCAGAAGAATGGAAAAAATGAAGAACAAGGACCATGTGACAATGAATAGAAAACAATTGTAAATGTAAGACATATTAAACCAACAATAACAATAATTACTTTAAACATGAATTGTCTAGTCAGAGCCATTCGAGGACTGCAGCGGGAGAGAACCAGGCCTCACCAGGAGGTGATTCCTGCCTGGAAACCAACGCCATGCGAGGGCCACTGCCAGAGTGGTGACAGCCAGACCCAAGCTTCTCTCCATGAGTCAGTGTCACTCACAGACTGTGGAGGGAAAGAACAAGGCCTCACCAGGAAGCAATCCCCACCAGGAAACCACATCATTTTCATTGTTTTGTTGGGTTGAGTTTTATTCTCTTTTGTTTTGTGTGATTATGTTAAATCTGATGACATGAGCAACTACTTGAAAGATAGCAAGACATATTATGGTAGCCATTTTGAATTTACTACTGGCTCATGTTGAAGTCCTTTATTGCATTCATTGATTTGTTTTTCTTGTTTCTATTATATTTTGTTCTGCTCGATTTTTACTATGTCCGAAAGTATCTGCAGCTACTAGAAGACAACAAAAGGCATTATGGTAACTATTGTCAAGCTTGTAAGGTTTTGAAGTCCTGTATCATTTATACTAGCTTATTTTGATTGGTTTATTGTTTTATTTTCCTTGGTTTTATCCTCTTTAAAATAAATAAATAAAATTTTAAAAAATGAATTTTCTAAATATACCAAATAGAAGACAAAGATTGTCAGAATGGATTGTAAAAAAAGACCCAATATAGGTTGTCAATAAGAAACACACATCAAATATAAAGACACAGATAGATTAAAAGTAAAGAAATAGTAAACAGGTGCAGGAATTTTAAAATGTGGTATATGCATACAATGGAATACTACTTCTCCTTTAAAAAAAAAAAGAAAAAAGTCTGTACAATGTGGATGTGGAGAACATTATTGTAAGTGAAATAAGCTAATCATAGAAAGACAAATGCATATTCTATTTACATGAGATATTCAAAATGGTCAAGGTACCAAACAGTAGGATGGTAGTTTCCCAGGGCTGGGTGGAAGGAGAAATAGGAAGTTGCTAATTAGTGGGCATGAAGTCTCAGTTAAGTAAGACAATAAGCTCTAGAGGTCTGCTGTACAACACTGCAACTACAGTCAACAATTATGTATTGTACTCTTAAAAAATTGTTTAAAAGGTAGATTTCTTTTTCACTTTATTTTTTGTTAGTGCATGCTTGCAGTATATAATGCTTGCATTCCTTCTATTGAGATGTATGTGTGCATAACACATCTTAGTTCCTTTTTCATACTTTCTCTTTCCTCCCTCCATCCTCCTTTCCCTTTCTTAATCCCCTTCCCATTTAACAAAGATCTACCTCCCTACTTTATGTATGCCTTATTGTCTTGTTTATTAGTACATGTGTGTAGTACATAGCATTCACATTCCTTGTAAGAAGGTATTACAGACTTGCTGCACACAGGATCCAGCTCTACCGGGTCCTGCGACTCAGCGCAACCCACCAGGGGAACACCTGGCCAGGCTTGCAGGACATGGAGGTACAGAGCCCAGCCCAGCCCAGGACCCCAGAGCGGCTCATCAGGAACTGACTAGCATAGTGGCAGGGCCTTGGAGAGCTTGGGTTTGCCCCACCAGAGCGCAGAGCGCATGTGAGCTCCATACTTCAGTGGAGTGGCCTGCACACCGCGTCCTAGAGCTCGCAGGCCACATCCAGCCATGAACAAGGCCCCGGCACTGTAGGCCTGGGACTTGCCTAGGCTTGCCTGGCATACCAGGAGCTCTGAACTCCTTGCAGCCAGACTCAGGGTCCAGGGGGAGCCACACTCCGGGGTACACTCTGCCTAGCTCCCTGGGACCGGGAGGCCTTGGCCCCCAACCAGTAAGGTGGAGGCTCCACCTGCATGCCCCGGGAGGGTGCCTTCACTTGCACACAGGATCCAGCTCTACCGGGTCCGGCAACTCAGCGTGACCCACCAGGGGAACACCCGGTCAGCCTCGCAGGACACAGAGCCACATAGGTTCTAGAAGAAAATGGCAAAACAAAAGACCAAGAGGCTGTCTCAATCCCCCAGCCCACTGAGAACAAACGCAAGAGACACTGATATAGAAGACAGTGGGAGTCACACAACTGAACTTTCTGAAATGATAGAAAATGCAGTAAAGAAAGAGTTTGATGAAGCTATAGAGAAACTCAAATCAGAAATATTCTCTCAGCTAAAAAATGAAATGAGAATCATTATTAAAGAAATGTTGTGTGTATCTAAAGAAGAGCAAGATAAAAAATAGAAGAACTTAAGAAAATGATCGAAACTTTGTTTTTTTCTTTTTTTTTTTTTTTTTTTTTTTGCAGCACAGGGGATTGAACTGAAAACCTCACACCTGCCAGAGCAGGCGCTTAAGCCACTGAGCCAAACTCCCAGCCTTTGATCGAAACTTTGAATGAACAATATAAGACACAAACAGAATGCATTAAACAGCTGCAAAGGGAAATGCAAGAAATGAAAAATTCCATGGAAAGTTTGAAAAACTGCTTGAATGAAGCTGAAGACAGAATCTCAGATCTTGAAGACAGTTTGGGAGATCATGGCCATGAAAGAAAAGATCTCTTAAAAATAGTAAGGAACCAAGAAACAACAATTCAACAGCTGCAAGATGATGCCAAGAGAAATAACATAAGATTAATAGGCATCAATGAAAAAGCAGGAGTCAATACTAGTGACCTGGGAAGACTATTCACAGAAATAATAGCAGAAAACTTTCCAAACATGGGAAGAGACTCTGAAATACAGGTAACTGAGGCATACAGAACCCCATTTAACCATAAGCAAAATAAATCTTTACCCAGACACATAATAATTAGACTATCAGAAATACAGCACAAGAACAAAATACTAAAAGCTGTCACAGAAAAGAATCAGATCACCTATGAAGGAAAGCCCATCAGAATCACAGCAGACTTCTCAACACAAACCTTTAAGTTAAGAAGACCTTGGAGTGAAGTATTTCAAATCCTGAAAGAAAACAACTTTCAACCCAGATTGATGTACCCTGCAAAACTATCCTTAAAAAATGATGGAGAAATAAGATACTTTCATGACAAAGAACAACTGAAGAAATTTATGGCCACCAAGCCAACACTACAAAGAGTACTGAAAGACACTCTAGAGAGAAGCAAAGATAGCTACAATCTTAAGAACAACAACATAAGGAAACCACTATGCAGGCCAAATAATTAAACAGAAAATGTAGAAAACCAACAATAGAAAGATATCATCACAGGGATGAGCCAGTACATATCAGTTATATCAATCAATGTCAATTATCTCAACTCACCAATAAAAAGAAACAGACTAGCAGAGTGGGTTAAGAAACAAACCCCAACAATATGCTGTATACAAGAAACACATTTCACTCAAAACGAAATTCACAGACTAAAAATCAAAGGCTGGAAAACAGTACTTCATGCAACAGGAACCCAGAAAAAAGCAGAGGTAGCTATTATGTTTGCAGACAATGCAAACTTCAAACCAAGAATGATCAAAAGAGATAAAGAAGGTCACTACATACTTGTCAGGAGAAAACTTCAAGAGGAAGAGATTGCAATCATAAATATATATGCACCGAATATGGGAACACCCAACTATGTAAGACAACTCTTAATAGACATGAAAAACCAAATAAACAATAATACAGTTATAACAGGGGACCTTAACACCCCATTGTCACAGAGAGACAGATCAACCAAACAAAAAGTCAGCAAAGAAATAACAGAACTGAATCAAAATTGTGAACAAATGGACCTAGTAGATGTATACCAAGTATTCCACCCATCAACATCAGAATACACATTCTTCTCAGCTGCACATGGGTCATTCTCTAAAATAGATCATATACTGGTCCACAAAACATGCTTAAGTAAATGCAAAGGAACTGAAACAATTCCATGCATATTATCTGACCATAGCACAGTAAAATTGGAAATGAATGACAAAAAAACCTACAATAACCACATAAACACATGGAAATTAAATAATACCCTCCTAAATAACAAATGGGTCACAGAAGAAGTTAAAGAAGAAATTAAACAATATCTACAATTGAATGAAAATGCAAATACAAATTACCAGAACCTGTGGGATACAATGAAAGCAGTCATCAGAGGGAAATGTATAGCCCTAAACTCTCATATCAGAAAAATGGAAAGAACACACATAAACAACCCAATGCTGTATGTCAAACTTCTAGAAAAAGAAGAGCAAGTCAACTCCAAAGCCCAAAGAAGGGAGGAAATTATTAAGGTTAGAGCAGAAATTAATACAATTGAAACTGAGAAAACAATACAAAGAATGAATGAATTGAAGAGTTGGTTCTTTGAAAGAGTAAATAAAATTGATAAACCCCTAGCCAACCTTATCAAGAAGAGGAAAGAAAAAACTCAGATTCATGCAATAAGAAATGAAAAGGGTGAAATCACTACAGACCCGGTGGAAATACAGAAGATCATCAACACCTACTTTGAAAACCTTTACTCACATAGACTCGATAACACAAAAGAAATGGACAGATTCCTAGAAACCTATGAATTACCAAAGTTGAATCAAGATGTAAAGCTGCTGAATAACCCAATTTCATCTAATGAAATTGAAAATGTAATTAGGACTCTACCAACAAAGAAAAGCCCAGGCCCTGATGGATTCACTGCTGAATTCTGTAAGAAATTCAGGGAAGACTTAATGCCAACACTCCTCAAACTCTTCAATGAAATCGAAAGGGAAGCAAATCTCCCCAACTCATTCCTGGAAACAAGTATTACCCTAATACCAAAACCAGAGAAAGACCCAACCAAACAAGAAAATTACAGGCCAATCTCCCTCATGAACATAGATGCAAAAATCCTCAATAAAATACTGGCAAATAGAATACAGAAAGTTATCAGAAAGATTATACATCATGATCAAGTGGGATTCATCCCAGGAATGCAGGGATGGTTCAACATACGCAAATCAATAAATGTAATACACCATATCAACAGGGCCAAGGACAAGAACCACATGAGGATCTCAATAGATGCAGAAAAAGGTTTTGATAAAATCCAACACCCATTCATGATCAAAACCCTACAGAAAATCAGAATAGATGGTCTCTACCTCAACCTGATAAAAGCCATATATCATAAACCAACAGCCAACATCCTACTAAATGGAGAAAAACTGAAAACTTTCAACCTAAAATCAGGAACAACACAAGGATGTCCATTATCACCACTCCTATTCAATATAGTTCTGGAAATATTAGCCAGGGCAATTAGACAAGAGAAAGAAATAAACGGAATAAGGACAGGAAAGGAAGAAGTGAAATTATCATTATTTGCAGATGATATGATACTCTACATAGAAGACTCCCAAAAATCCATTAGAAGACTTCTAGAAGTAATAACCAAATTTAGTAATGTAGCTGGATACAAGGTGAACACTCAAAAATCAATAGCATTCCTGTACACAAACAACAAAGTCACTGAGAGAGAAACAAGGGAAGCCACACCCTTCACTATAGCATCCAAAAAAAATACTTAGGAATCAATCTAACAAAGGAAGTAAAAGATCTACACAGTGAAAATTACATTACTCTGAAGAAGGAAATCAAAGAAGATTTCAGAAAATGGAAAAATATTCTCTGTTCATGGATAGGAAGAACAAACATCATGAAAATGGCCATTCTCCCAAAATTATTATACAGATTTAATGCAATCCTAATCAAAATATCACTTGCCTACCTCACAGAGCTAGAGAGAGCATTCCTGAAATTCATCTGGAACCAGAAAAGACCTAGAATAGCAAAGGCAATTCTGGGCAACAAAGGGAAGGCAGGAGGCATCACAATCCCTGATTTGAAACTATACTACAAAACTACTGTGATAAAATCAGCATGGTACTGGAATCAAAACAGACCTGAAGATCAATAGACTAGATTAGAAGATACAGCCACAACTACAAACACACTTAACCACCTCATCTTTGACAAAGGGGCCAAACATGTACATTGGAAGAAAGATAGCCTCTTTAACAGATGGTGCTGGAAAAACTGACTTTCTATATGCCGTAAACTAAAACTAGATCCATGCCTATCACCATGCACTAAAATAAAGTCAAAATGGATCAAAGATCTGAATATTAAAACAGAGACACTAAACTTAATAGAAGACGGAGTAGGTAAAAATCTTGATGATGTAGGAGCAGGAAGAGAGTTCATGAACAAAAATCAAATTGCATGGGAAACACTTCCCAGAATCAACACATGGGATCTCATCTTACTAAAAAGTTTTTGCATGTCAAAGGAAATCTCCAACAAAGTGAAAAGAAAACCCAAGAATTGGGAAAATATCTTAGCCAATTGTCCATCAGACAAAGAACTTCTATCTAAAATGTGTAAAGAATTAAAAGAAATCAGGCCCCTAAAATTCAAGAACCTAATCCAAAAATGGGCAACTGAGATGAATACACACTTCTCAGAGAAAGAAATACAAATGGCAAATAAACATACGAAAAAATGTTCAACATCAATGGTCATTCGGGAAATGCAAATTAAAACAACACTGAGATTCCATCTCACTCCAGAAACAATGGCCAAGATTAAAAAAAATCAACCAACAACAAATGCTGGAGGGGCTGTGGGGAAAAAGGAACTCTTCTCCACTGTTGGTGGGAGTGTAGACTGGTGCAACCATTGTGGAAGTCAGTGTGGAGATTCCTCAAGAAGCTAGGATTAGAGATCCCATTCAACCCAGCTATCCCTCTTCTGGGCATTTTCCCAGAAGAATTGAAAACATCATACCACAGTGATATCTGTGCACCCATGTTTACAGCTACACAATTTGTAATAGCCAGATCTTGGAAACAATCCAAGTGCCCATCAATCAAAGAATGGATAAAAAAGATGTGGTATTTTTATACAATGGAGTACTACTCAGTTATTAAGAAAGATTGCATTGAGACTTTTATAAGTAAATGGATGCGACTTGAGACCATACTCATAAGTGAGATAAATCAAACCCACATGTGTAAATACCGTATTGTCTCCCTAATGTAAGAAACTGAAAAAGTATATATGATCCAAAATCTACAATAAATACTATGTAAGGGTAAAAAACAGCTCAAAGAGCAAAAGAAATTGGGAAGGTAAAAGGGGGAAAGAGGGAAGGGAAAAGGAAAAGATAAATCTGTATATTTGTATATGTAAGATAACTAAAACGAACACACTACTGAATGTATTCATTATTGAGAAAGAACAGTTAATACTCATATGATTAGATCAATTTTACATGTCCATATCTGTTAATGTAAACAACCATTTTAAAGATAGCAATACACAATATTACAACCATTGTCAAGTTTCTATCGTCCTGCTTTGTAAACCTGCATTGTTGCTGTTGTGCGTTTACTCTGGTCATTTGTTTGTCTCTTTTGCTTTTTGTCTTTGTTATATGTGTCTTTTTATTCCGCTTAAATAAAAAAAAGAAGGTATTACATGTACATAACCATCTTAACTCCTCTTTTCAATTTCTTCCTCTTCCTTCCCTCCTCCCTCCAATCAACCATTGAATCCTCCTTTTTTTATTTTTTGTACATGTTGTTGAACATAATGTTTATACCCTTTGTGTGGAGTCAATACATGTAAATAACACATTCCACTTTCTTCTTTTTTTATCCTTTTTCGCTTTCCTCTTTACCCCTCACTCCATCTCTTTATACCCTTCACCTATAAAAATGATCTCTCTCTCTACTTCCTATTATCTATCTTTTATTTTCTCTTTATTTTTACTCTGCATTTCTCATATAAGGGAAACAATGTGATATTTAAGCTTGTGTGTCTGATTTATTACACTTAATTTTATGGTCTTAGTGCATCCTTTTACCTACAAATGGCTCAAGTTTACATCTTTATGGCAGGTTTTACTCCACTGTGTGTAAATACCACCTTTTCTTTATTAATTCATCTGTTGATGGACATACAGGTCATTTCCAAGATTTAGCTATTATGAATTGTGCTGCTATAAATGTGGGTATGCATGTGTCACTGTAATATGATGTTGTTAACTCTTTGAGGAAGATAAAGGTAGAACGGGAATAGCTGGGTCAAATGGAATTTCTAGTTTAAGTTTTTTGAGAAATTCCATACTATTTTCCATAGTGACTGTACTAGTTTACATTCCCACCACCAATGCAGAAGGGTTCCTTTTTCCATAATATTTGTTATTACTTGATTTCTTGATGATGACCATTGTTTCTGGAGTAAGATGGAATCTCCGTGTTTTTTAATTTGCATTTCTTTAATGGCCAGTGATTTTGAGCATTTCTTCTTGTATTTATTGGCCATTTATACTTCCTTTTTTTGTGCAGTCTATTCATTTAATTTGCATACTTGAGTGGGTCTTTTATTTTGGGAGGTTTAATTATTTTATGTTCTTTATATATTCTAGATATTAGTGCTCTGTCTGAGGAATAACTGGCAAATATTTTTCCCATTCCATAGGTTGTCTTTTGATTCTGTTGGTTGATTCTTTGCTGTGCAGAAAATTTCAATTTGATATAATACTATTTGCTAATCCTCTGTACTATTTCCTGTGCAACTAGAGTTCTGTTCAGAAAGTCCTTGCCCATGCCTATGACTTCAAGAGTTTTACCTATTTAATCTTCCAGCAGGTTAAGTGTTTGTGTTTTAACATTTAGTTTGTTGATTCATCTTCATCTTACTTTAGTACATGATGAAAGATATGGGTTTATACTCAATCTTCTGCATATGGATAGCCAGTTTTCCTAAAATCATTTATTAAAGAAGCTATCTTTCCTCCAGTGTGTTTCTTGGCCACTTTGTCAAAGAGGAAACAGTTGAGGAAGGTGGCAGAATGGTGACCAGCAGAGAAACAGCCTCTCTGATACTTGAAATCCAGATCCTACAATATACAAATGTGAAAAGAGAAAGAGGAGGGAAGTGGATCCTTGGGACCCAGCAAGGATTGAAGTGAGAATTACAGCCCACAGGGACAGACAAGAGAGGGACCACAACACCAAAGAAGGAGCTGGAAAATGGCACTTTATCTTTGAGTGCTGGCTCCCTGTGTGGGAGGCGCAGCTTGAACCTGCACAGGCACAATGACTACTGGCAACCCCAGAGGCTTCCATAGAGAAATGTACCTGTGAATCAGAAAAGTGAACACCGCTAGGCCAAATAGGCAGCAATTGCTCAGCCCCAATAAATTAACGAGGTAGGACCTTGCATCAGACTCAAAACCAAAAAGTGAGCTACACCTGGAAGACTGTCCTGAGGCTGTCAATACTAGCAATAAAGATATCTATCATAAAAAAAATTACAAGAATCAACACAGGAATTAAACAAAAGCAAAAGAAAAAGAAAAACAGAAAATGAGAAGACACTGAAGTGAGATGCAACCCCAGACTTTCAGCTCATCAAAGACAAACCAAGGGCAAATGAGGTAAAACAATCTGAAAGTCACCCACCCAGACTCTCTGAAGTGGCAACAGCAGAAGTAACAAAGCAAATGAATAAGGCTCTAGATAAAAATCAAATCAGAAATAATTTCTCAGATAACTTCAGAGATAATTACCATAAATAAGGACATGATTAGAGAATCTAGAAAAGATACATATAAAAAATAGAGGACCTTAAGAAAATCGTGGAAACCATGAATACCCAACATAGGAAAGAAATGGAATCCATGAAACAGATTCAATCAAATATATAGGAGATTAAAAATTCCATTGAAAGTATATACAGCAGAATGAACCAATATAAGGACAAAATATCATATCTAGAAAACAGAACTACAGTTAGTGATCATGAAAAAGAAAGATTTATATAGTGAAAATGGCATAGCTCCCAAAATTTTATACAGATTTAATACCATTCCAATCAAAATACCAATAGCATACCTCATAGAATTATAGAAAATAATCCTGGAATTCATTTGATACCAGAAGATACCTTGAATAGCAAAAGCAATTCTGGGCAACAAAAGTAAGGCAGGGGACATCACTATCCCTGACTTGAAATTTCACTACAAAGCTACAGTAATAAAAATGCCATGGTACTGGTGAAAAAACACAGACCTGAGGATCAATGGAACACATTAAAAGATGTATAAACAACTCCAAACACACTCAGTCACCATATCTTTGACAAAGGAGCCAAATACCTTTACTGGAAAGAAAGACAGCCTCTTTAATAAATGGTGCTGAGGGGCCAGGGATGTAGCTCAGCAGCACAGCACCTATCTGGCAAGCACAAGGTCCTGGGTTTGATTCTGGGTACCCAAAAAAACAAAAAAACAAAAAAAAACAAAAATAAATAAATAGGTAAACGGTGCTGGGAAAACTGGCTTTCCACATGCCAAAGACTAAAACTAGACCCGTATTTATCACCATGTACTAAACTAAAATCAACATGGATCAAAAATATAAATATTAAAGCAGAAACACTGAATCTACTGGAAGATAGAATAGATAGAACTCTTGAAGACATTGATGTAGCCAAAGACTTTATCAAACAAACTTTGATTGCCTAGAAATATCACAAAGAATCAACAACTGAAACCTCATCTTATTTTTCACAGCAAAAGAAATCACCAACTGAGTGAAGAGGCAACCTGCAGAGTGGAAAAAAATTTTGCCAACTGTTCCTCAGACAACAGACTAATATCTAGCATATCTAACATACAGAAAGAATTCAAAATGATCAGATTTAAATTTAAAGACTCAATCCAAAAATGGGCATCTGAAATGAGTAGATGCTTCTTAGGTGAAAAGTAGAAGCAATTAATACAAGAAAACATGGTCAGCATCACACTGGTCATTTAAGACACACAAATTACAACAATGCTGACCCTCCATCTCACTCCATAAAGAATGGCTATTATCAAGAAGTCAACCAATAAACACTGGTGGGGGCTTTAGGGAAAAAGGAACACTTCAGCACTGTTGATTGAGGTCTGAACTGGTAAAATCACTATGGATATCAGTGTGCAGATTCCTCAAAAAACTAGGATTAGAGGTTCCATCTGACCCAGCTATTCCCTTTCTTGGTATCTTCCCAAAAGATTTAAAAGCATCATACCACAGTGATATATGCACATCCATCTTGATAGCAGCGGAGTTTGCAATTGTTAAATCTTGGAAACAGCCCAAATGCCCATTAACTGAGGAATGGATAAAAAAGATGTGTTTTTTCATACAATGGAGTAGTACTCAGCAACAAAGAAGAATCAAACTGAGACAGTTCTACCTAAATGGATGCACCTTGAGATCATACTCTTAAGTGAAATAAATCAGACACACACATTCAAATATCACACAGTTTCTCTGATGTGAGAAGCCAAAAGTATAAATAAGGACCAAAATGTATAATAGGTATTGTGAAAGAGGAAGAAAATGTTCAAATGCAAAGGAGAACTAGGAAGTAGTGACGGGGAAAGGAAGAACACAAAAAGGAAAAAAATAAAATAGAAGGGAAAAATGTAAACAAAGCTTTTGTGAACAAGGAGGGGAAGAGTGGTTGAAAGGAGGGGAGGGAAAGGTGGAAAAACAGAAGAATCAAGATATATCATGTACAGGTACAAATTACATATAACAAATGTTATCATTGGGTATACCTAAAATATACCAGTAAAATTAATTTTAAAAATAAAATAAAATAGTTACAGCGGAAAAGTTTTAAAAATGTATCAAACAGTTGAATGTAATCGGGTTGTTTATGAATCCTCTATTGTTTCACTGTGACAATGTCATGCTGTTTTTACCATAGTAGCTTTGTAATATTACTTCAGATCTGGAATTGTGATGTCTTCCACTTTGTTCTTATTACCCAGGATCACGTTCTATTCTGGTTCTCTTCTGTTTCCATATGGATTTTAGGATTGTTTTCTCCAGTTCTGAAAAGAATGCTGTTGATATCTTGATTGGGATTGCATTAAATCTGTATATCAATTTTGGAATTATAAACATTTTCACTGTATTTGTTCTGCCTATCCAGGAACAGGGAATATCTTTCCATTTTCTGATGTCCTCTTCAATTTCCTCTTTAAAAAAAGGAAAACTACAGACCAGAATGTGTCATAAACATAAAAGCAAAACATCTTCTACAAAATTTTATATATATATATATATATATATATATATATATATTCATACAAGCAAATGGGAGTTGTTACAGGTATGCAAGGATAATTCAACATTTGAAAATCAGTTCAAATATTCCATCTTATAAACAGGTTAAGGAGCAATGTTTTTCTGAATAAACCTTAAATTCTAAGTCATCTTTTGCTAGTTCAGGGAAGCAACCTCAGGGATGTAGGTTTCTCTATTTCCCTGGGCTAATGTGCACATTGCAGAGAGTGTTCACAGTAAGACACGGCCAATGAGGTGGGAAGCCAGTGCTCTATTTGATCATTTTTGTCATCCCCATACTGGTTCTCAGACCCAGTTATGGACTCTGACACTGCCTCTGAAGTATCTCTGCGTCACAAGCCCCTGCAAGGGCCTCCCTCCCTAACTTCCCCACCATATCCTAAGGTTTAGAAGTCATTTTGCTGCTTCTGAGCAGTACCATGAGAACCTTCCAGAATCTGGCTGTGGCCCTCAATGGCTTGATATAATGATCAACCATTCCTCCCTGAAGACTCTAGCTCTGTGAGTGTAGCACTGTGCCTGTCTTGTGTCTCTCCACTTTATTGCACTGCTAGCTGGTCCTCTATCTCTCCTCTTTTCCTCCAGGCCAGCAATTGTGTTTTAGTTAGAAAGCATGGAGAAGGAGGCAGCGTGGGGTCTTTCAGGGTATCTAGGCCTCCTGGCCATTCCTGCAAGGACACTGGCTTTGAAAAAGTAGAGCCAAGGAAACATCTTTCTGCTTTAAGTCAGCATACACATCCCACCACCGCCACCACAGAGACACACACATATACCTCCCACAGAAATAAGCACAGAACAGCACTGTTTAATCAGAAAACAATAATGCAGGAGGAAAACATGGGGAGAAAAGTAAGGCACTCTCTTGTATGTATAAGCTCTAAATGTCATGGTCATGTGAAAATTATTAATATCAAAATGAAGACAGTTGTGTCTAACCTTAAGAAAAACAGAGCCAAGAAGCCATATACAAAGGGCTCTCATACACTATGCCTATACCAAAAAATAAAAAAAAAAAAGCACATAAATTTCCCCACATGGCACAGCCCGCTCCGTGAGTCATACAGGCACAGGCAGTCCCCAAGGTCAGTTTGCCCACAAGGATAGGCAGCCACTTGCCCAATGCTCCCTTGACCCACCATCTATGCTAGTGAACTGCAATAGGTCCCTTTAACCAACAGCCTCTTTGTTTCAAAATCACTTCTGTCTTTTGCCTTTAAATGCTTTTCCTTGCCCCAGATGCACCTATAATTCTCTATGGGTAATCCCAATCTGTATCCCAGCCTGCTAGGAAAGCTGGGCTCTGTCATTTATTTTAGGTTGACAGCCCAAAACTCGAACATTCTAAAAAAAAATAAACTTTCCATACTGTTTCACAATCAAATTTAAATTACCACTTGAGTACGTTGATAGCAGAACAAGACATAATCTTGCCAAGTCCAGGTAAACTCATTCACTTCTGGGTTGTTTTCTCCTCCTTGTTTGAGCAAGCAGTACTTGATTATTTTAGGGCTCACTCTCTCCTAATCCCCACTTCCTTGGAAGCACTGGGAATTTCAGAGGACTTATATGCTGTCTTATCATCAGAGGCAGACATCTGGTCTAGAATTACCTAGGCTCCTGGTTGGTCATTCCTCTAGGACGAGTTCATTAGATGATGGATATAAGCCTCAGACACCACCATGTTTTTTTTCTCTTCAACATACTCCTTGTTGGTGTGTGTTGGTCACAGCCTGCAGGACCCGCGGGAAACAGGCCTATGTATAGTGTGCCTTCTTGATTCCAACACGAAGCCACTTCCAGTCCCAGCCACGCTCAGACTATCTCTGCATGCTCTCCCGCCCTACGCTGACTCCGATGGGACTCTATGAGGCTGCCTCAATCTGCACACCTGGGCCACTCACCAGCCATTGTGCCTCTGGCTCCACTGCTCCATCCCTCACTGAAAATGAGGTTTCTCAAGTGGAGGACCACCATCTCCTGAACCACATCCCAGAAAATGAGGTATAAACTCCTTTTTTACTGGAATCCGTTTAATTTACCGAGGATGGCAACCTGTCATAATCAAAATAACACTTTAAAATTGAGTTGTCTTGTTACCAACAGGCACACCTGAGACCCTGCAAGTGGGATCTGGGAACATGCAAAGAGCCACCTATCTCGTCTTATACACAAAGAATTTAAGAGCCAGTGGAGGAGCTCTAATCACCAACACTCTTCAGAATTTGACCCAAAAAGGATGAACCAGGATTTGAGACCTCCATCTAATCCCTGCCAATTCATTTCCAAACCCGCAGCTGGTCCACAGCTAGTCTTTCTAACAGGAAAGCTGGTTTTATATCATCCTACTATCACTTCCTTTGTGACATTTACAAAGTCCTCCAGGCTTTCTTCTCTGGGTTCAAAACTTTTTTGCACTTTAATTTCCTTGGATTTCAAAGTTATGCTTTTATTTTAAAGTCTACTTCGAGCTGGATATGGTAGTGTACACTGTGATCCCAGGTACTCAAGAGATTGAGGCAGGACGATTGCAAGTTTAAGGCCAGGCTGGCCTTGAAACTTTGTCTCAAAATACAATTTTAAAAAGAGCTAGCACATAAACCATGGTAGAGTGCTTGCCTACAATGTGTAAGGCTCTGAGCACAATCCTCAGAATCCCAAAACAAACAAAAGAGTCTATTTAGAAATTCACTTGGTCTTAGCTCTGCCTGCCTTCTGCTAAAGTAATGAATGCTTCAGCCTTATGGGTCTAGTTCCAAAAGATCTTAGAGTCCAGTGCCGAAACAGAGTTAGTGGATGGTTAAAGAAATTTTTGTTAATCTCTCAAAGTTTGTCCCACTATAATTTTAAAAAAGAATAGAAAGAAAAATCCTAATTCAAAAGATTTTCAATTAGGTTCTAAACGGGTCCACAGAGAAAATGCCAGGAAAATATAAATATCAGTTAGGAGAAGTAGAATCTACTTGAAACCTCAAAGAGCCATTTTTGCCTCACAACACATGCCCCAGTATTTGTTATCCTCTTCTGTTATTATGCCAGATTCCTCACTGGGCCTGTGCATACTAAGAATCAAAGCGACATCTCCAAGGTTCACTTGTAGCTAGGTAGAGACATTGCTGCATGCCCCAGTTGAATGACCAATGTTTCAGCTTGCCTGGGATGCATGGAGTGAAAAGAAATTGAGTCACATATGAAACATATAATGTGACTAATTACATAAGTAACAAAACTTTTTAAAATTTCTTTTTATCCTAACTTTTTTTAAAGAAGACAAGCAGCCCCTGGGCCACAGGTGGAACACCCCTGCTAGATGAACTCTACACTTATGCATTAGTCAGTGTAAGTACTGCCCACCTGCAATAGCAACCAATTCTAATCTTTCTGAAATTACATCCATTAAACGTTCACATCTCACCACATAAGACCCAATTAGGTCCTCCTGGTCAAGATGCCTCTGGCTTTTCTATGAAGGGAACTTGACTTCTTCTCTCTTGGGGCTCTGCTCTCTTTAGAGCATCAGGGCTCTCTCTATTCAGCAAGCAAATGCAGAAGAAAGTGAGGCTCATGCATAGGATGTTCTGCTAGACTGGGCTGGGAGTGATGCAGACACATCCCATTGACCAGGACTCAACGCTGGGTTCACAGCTAAATGAAAGGAAACGAGAAAACTCAATAGCATGTACATGGAGGAATAAAAAGAGCAAAATAACCCTGATGACCACTGACAACTCTTGTCACCTTTCTGCAGGACTTGTCACCTCAGAGCTCCTCCAAGAGGCCTTGTGTTTCTCTTCCTTCAGAGAAGTCAAGTTAGCAAACACTTACTTAAGGAATGCTTTCCTTAAACTAGGAACCACAAAATTGGATCTGGAATGATCCAATTTTGTCATTCAGATGCTATCAGTCCAGAGGGAGAAGATGGATGGTCTACAAATCAAAATAAAATAATGAAGCAAGTACTATGTATAGCATCAAAAAGGGCTATATCACCCAGAAAGAAAACTCCAATTGTCTGATAGAGGTAAGGAAGGTATCTTATAGGAGATGGCATTGGAATCAAGTCTTGAATGAGTGAGACATCTCCAGAGAAGAGCATTTGAGATAGCAGGGTATTACGGTTTGTGTCTAGGTGGCCCCCCAAGCCTCATGCAGTCACGCAGGCAGCTGAATCTAGCATTTGTGATTGGTTCATTGTGTAGCACTGGGATTGGCAGTGTGAGTGTTGCACCTGCCCAAGGATGGAGCCAGCATACTATATAAGGCAGGGAAGAAGGCGTGTTCTCTCTCTCTTGCCCTTTTTGCTCTTGTTGCTTGTCACCACCATGAACGGTTGCCCCTCAGCCACACCACCCTGCCTTGAAGCTGACTGAGTATGGACTGAAACTTTCAAAAAATTGTAAGAAATAAACCTTTCCTTCCTTCATTTTGGGCATCAGGTATTTTGTCTCAGCAATGAGAGAAAAGTAACCAAGACACAAGGGCAGCTGAGCAAAATTATTTCTACATAGACTTAATAGTCAGATGTAGCTATTGTGTGATATAAGCAGTGTGGAAAGGCTCTGAAATCCTGTCTTATTGTATCTGTCTGTTGATTTTTCAACAACCTACAAAACTCAGACTCCTTCAAAAGCATCCTATAGCAACCTTTCCTACACACACACCCTGCCATGGTCAGGCACAATGCTTAATGTGGTAGATCAACTAATGGTCAACTTGTAACACCCAGCTGAACTGACTCAGCGTGGTGCTGGGTGTGGAAGGCCCACCTGTGAATTGTTGCCAACAGCATAAGAGAACTGGAGGGAGGAGGGTGTGCTGTTAATCCTCCTGGAGAAGCTTGTCACCTTGGTTTTCCTGATATGAACTCAACTGTTGTCATCATCAGAGTAGCTCCAGTCCTCACTGTCACTGAGGATGGCTGTGGTTCTTTTTGGAGGAGCTCTGGTGCTTACCTTGAGCACTGCTTCTTGGCTCTAGTGCAGATCCCTCAGCCTGGTGGCACAGATCCTTCATCCTGCTGGTGGAGACTTTCTAGCTTCCACCACTGACCTTTGGGCCTTCCAGGTGCAGATCCTTGGTACAGACTTCCATGGGACATTTTCATGGGCTCTAGGCCTCCAGTTGGACTCATGAAGGACATTGCCATGGGCTCCAGGTGTTCAGCTGGACTTGTGCAGGACATTGCTGTGGGATCCAGCTGGATTCTGGGGTTTGTAGTATGTGGACAGATCTCTCGCACTTTTTTGCATTTGACTCTTTAAGTGAATATTATAAAATAATCCTATAAATTATGTGTCCTGTATTAAGTCTTTTCCCTCATAAACCCTGACTATAACACTTAACCTGTAGAAACTCAATAAAGGATACCCCAACACCTCCCACACAGAAGAGTCTTGAGAAGTCAAAGTCGATGACTCCAGTTTCCTTTATGTAATGGTAAATATCCCTGGTCTTCATCAAACAGCTGGAAATTTTGTTCATTTCCTGCTGCCCTGGTAGCTAGTTAATTGTTAGTTTCTAATTGCTGCCTCTTCGTGCTGTCTGGCGGAAGGTTCTGTATGACTCAGAGTTCTACTGACATTCCAGGAGGTTGCTGGATAGCTACTTCCCCTGAACGTGAGCCCAGGCACACAGGCTGGGTCATAGCAGGTAAGTGAGAAGGAGGCTCCTCCCTTCCAGGTGCTCACTCACCAGCTGCATTTCTGGGGGAAGCACTTGCTGCTTACCAAATGCATTGATAGTATTATGGAAAGGGAAAAATTAAATCTGCTCAATCAACTTTTATAAGAGCGACCCCATTTTCCAAATTTGCTAGAAACTCCCTGAATGGCTATACAGAAAAAAAATTTCATTCTTTCCAAATATCTAAAAAATATGCATATGCATGGTCAATATTTTCATGTGTATATAGTCATAAGAATATTATCTCATTAAGCAAGAATTATCATTTTTTAAAAACTTCAAATATTTTAAATGTTCATACATATATAAATATGAAATTTACATATATAAAATATAGAATTATGAATCACATTTCTTCATTTGAAGGAGAGAAGTATTTCAGAATAAAGGTAAAAACAGTTATTAACTATTGTATTATTATGACCTTGGGTAGGTTGGTGATCTATTATTAGTAATAATAAATATTGAACTTACTGAGTGATTGCAGTGTCCACTAAGAGCGTATGCGTTGCCGCCTTTAATTCTCCCAACAGCCTTAGAACAGCAGTTCTTATTTTAAACCTCATTTTACAGATAAGGAACTGTACAAAATAGGCTTACCTTGGATCTCTCAGAGAGGAAGTGATAAAGACAGGCCTGCAGGTCTAGTCTGTCTGAGTCTAAAACCTGTGATTTTAACCACTACACTGTGCTGTCTCCTTGAATGACTCCTATGTATTTATTCACTCACTCACACACATATTAAGCATTTATTTGCAAACACCACACAACTACTAAAAATGTATGTAAAACAGTCTGCCCTCAGCTAAACTTTGATACTACTAGTTAGTGTCAATTTTAGCTTAAAATTTCTATGTAGACAGGAATTTTATTCATAACAGCCCAAAACTGGAAGCAACCCAAAAGTCCCTCGGTAGATAAATATTTAAAAATAAACTGTGGCTCTGGGTGTAGTCACATATGCCTGGAACTCCAGCTACTCAGGCAACGAAGGAAGGAGGGTCATAAGTTCAAGCCCACCCTGGACAAATTAGCAATTTAAAAGAATCAAAATAAAATTTTAAAAGGGCCTGGGGATGTAGACTGGTGGCAAAGCACTTGCCTACTATGCACGAAGTCCTCGGTACAATCCCCAGTACACCAAAAAAAAGAAATAAAATGAAACAGTTGTGTACACATAGGGGATATTTCCTACTTTCCAATGTTTTAAAACCAAACCAATAATACACCCAACTTGGAAAGATCACATAGAAATTATGCTTAGTGAAGAAAGCCCACTAAAGGCTACATCCTGTACCATTCTGCCTATAAAACATTTTTGAAATCACAAAATTATAGAGAGGGAGAACAGATTATTGGTAAACAGAAGTTAGGGATGGGAGGGTAATCTGTCCATAAAGGGACAGCAGAAGTGAACCCTATTGGGATGGAACCATTCTGTATCTTGATTTTGAAAGTTGCCACCAAAATGTACACATGTGGTAAAATTATATAGAACTACACACATGCACATGTACACAATACATTCAAAACAGAAAATCTGGATAAGTTCTATGGACCAATACCAATATCTTTGTGGTGATATTGTAATATAGTCATGTAAGATGCTACATTGAAGGTAACTGGGTAAAGGAGACTCCCTATACATTTTTTGTCAACTTCTTTGGATCTATAATTATTTCAAAATTTAAAATATTACTAATTATTGCCAGGTGTGACAGCACACACCTGTAATTCCAGTACTCAGGAGGCTGAGGCAGAAGGACCACTTGAAGTTCAAGTCCAGACTGTGCTACATAGCAAGACCTTGTCTCAAAAACAAAACAAAACAGAACAACAAAAATTACTAATTGCTATGCTAGTACTCTCCTTTATTTGACACTAATCATGACAGTAGCTTCAATTTCTTGGCTAAGATCATTGGCCTGGGAAAACAAAGATTTCATCAGAATTTGGCAGAACTCAAATCAGGGTTATCAGAGTTGACATCTACAATTAACCTGTTACACTATCTTGCTACACTGTCAAATGAGAGTTCCCTTAGATATTTTTTTTCCTTCTTCTTGTTCTGCTGAAGCATGGTCCTTTTATTAACTAGACCCACAAACACCTATTTTGTACTTCTTTTTTATTTTAAAGAGAATAAAACAAAACAAAACAGAACAAAACAGATCAGAACAAAGCAATGCAAGCCACACAGGCTTTCAAAACAAGACAACAGGAAATCAACAGTGGCTACCATGTCTCCTGTTTTCTTTGAAATAGTTTTATCTTCACACATAATGAATTCAAACAAAACAAAATAGTATTAAACCAATCAAAACAATAGAATGAAAGCATTACAGGCCTTCAAAAGCAGACAACATGAAAATCAACAATGGCTACCATAAAGTCTCTTGTTCAATATGTGTGAAGGTATGTGTCCATACCTTCACACATATTGAAATCAAATAATAAAAAACAGACTAAAGCCAATAAAAACAAAGAATAAAAGCATTATTGGACTTCAAAACAAGATGATAGGAAATCAGCAATGGCTACCATAATGTCTCGTTTTCTTCAAAGTAGCTGTTCATACATCACACCCTATTTTGTATTTTTATACATGTTCTAGATCATGATCAAAAGTACACTTATAACTCAACCATATAAATAACTCCTTCAATTCATGTGCTCCATTTTTTTGGATAATTACTCACTAGTCATCTTATTTATATACCATGCCACCCACAATCCTAATTTAAAGGGCAAAAATCCCACAAAATACAGCTAGCATTTGAGTGGTGACACATGCTAAGTGACCAAAGGCTTCTCTTAGGTCCTAATTTTGCCCAAATCCTCTAATTCCTAACAGTCTTTCTCTTTTTGCACCCTATTTTGTAAATACCAGACACCATGAATCGTAAGACACATCCTTATTTCAGAAGCATTCAAGCGTGAAAAAAAATATGACTTAGAATTCATGGGCTACTGTAACATTGTTCCTCTGGGTTGAGAGGATGTGACTTCTGCATGTATTTAAACAACAGGATCCTCTGTATGCTAGTAGGATATGATCCCTTCATTCAACACACAAGGTCCTCCAGAGCTTTAGCTCAGTGGCGTAAGTGCCTGCCCAGTAGGTGTGAGATTGTGAGTTCAATCCCCAGTACAAAAAATAAACAAACAAACAAAAAATGTCAAACCAAAACACAAAGTCCAAAGAAAGATTTCTTTTCTTGTGGGAGGAAACTGTATGGGAAGCCAAGAGATTGTGCA
>RJWM01018784.1:0-40332 GCA_004363535.1 Dasyprocta punctata
GGCCCTAGTTTTTTGAGACAGGGTTGCACTGTGTAGCTCAGGCCGGCCTTGCATTCACATTGTAACCCATGTTGGCCTCGAACTCACAACACTCCTCCTACCTCAGCCCCCAAGTGCTGGGATTAAAGGCGTGCGCCACTACGCCCGGCTTGTTGAGTGTATTTTTATGTGCTTGTTTGCTGATGGTCTGACTCCAGGCTACTGTACAAAAATACTGTAGACTGGAGGCTTAAACAAGAAACATTTGTTTTTCTTGCTTCTAGAGGAAGAGGTGGCCAGGTTCAGGGCCGCAGCAGATCTGTACCTGGCGAAGGCCTCTTCCGGTGTGCACGTTGCTGTCTTCTCAAGGCGTCTTCAGTGGCCTAGAGAGAATCTTTCTTATGTTTTCTTCCCTCCATCTCTTCTTGCAGCACTGGAGCTGGACTCAGCCTCACGTGTGCTAGGCAAGCGCTTTGCCCCCAGGCTGTGCCCCAGCCCCTTCTCCTTAGGAAGGCACTAAGTCCCGAGTGCCGTCACACAGGGGTTCAGATTTCCACGTGAATTGTTTTGAGGGGAGACTGAGACATTCAGACCATTGGACCATCCACGTCTTTTTTGACGATGGGTCTGTTCATGTCTGTGAACCCTCCTTTTTTAACATTCAGTTACGTGTCACATAATTAGATCCTGGTCAACGACAGACCATATGCAAAAATAGTTCCATAGAGTAATAATGGTGTTGAAAAGTCCCGTGGCCTAGTGAAGTCGTAGCCACGTGACCTTGTTCTGCAGTGGCTGCTCTCCTGTTTGCTGTGCAGAAGTATGGCGCGTACAGTTACGTACAGTGCATAATACACAGCCATAACAAGTGGCCATGTGACTGAGTTTTTCTTTTTGTGAGGAAACATTTTCTTTTCATTTGTTTATTGTCTAGTTTCCAATCGGATTTTATTGGTACATTTTAGGTACCTATTATGATCACATTTATCATAGATAACTTGTCCCTGTACATGATATAACTTGTTTCTTTTTTTGCCATTCGCCTATTCTCCCTTCAGCCCCTCCTGCCCTCCGCATTTACAAAAGCTTTGTTTCCAGTTTTTCCTTTTCTCTTTTTTTTAACTTTACTCCCCCATTCCCCTCCCCATTTGAACATTTTCTTCCTATTTCATAATACCTAGTATACATTTTGTTCCTTATTTACACTTTTGGTTTCTCACACCAGAGAAACAATGCAGTATTTACATATGTGTGTCCAATTTATTTCACTTAAGAATATGATCTCAAGGTGTATCCATTAGCTAGAAATGTCTCAAGCATATCCTTCTTTATGGCAGAGTAGTACTCTGTTGTATAAAAAAAAACCCCACATCTTCTTTATCTGTTCATTGGTTGATGGACATTTGGGCTGTTTTCAAGATTTAACTATTACGGACTGTGCCACTTTAAACATGGATGTGCATATATCACTGTGGCATGATTTTTTTTCTTTTGGGAAGGTAACAGGAAGGGGAAAAGCTGGGTTGGTGGAACTTATAGTCGTAGCTTTTTGAGGAATCTCCATACTGATTTCTACAGTGATTGTACCAGTCTGCACTCCTACCAGTAATGGAGAAGGGTTCCTTTTCCCCACAACCCTGCCAGCATTTGTTATTGGTTGATTTCTTTGTTTCTTTTTTTGTTTGTTTGTTTTAAAAATAATAAAATCCAACAAAACAAAACAGAACAAAGCCAATCAAAACAAAGCAGCAAAATTGGTACAGAACTTCAAAGCAGTATACTAGGAAAGCAACAATGGCTACCGTAGTATATCTTGTTATCTTCACAGTAGTTGACCATTCCATCAGGTATAGCAAAATCAAACCAAAGCAGAACAGAACAAAATCAATCAAAACAGAACATTGAATAAAGCAAAACAATCAGAACAAAACAAAACAGAATAATATTGGGTTTCAAAGACAAGATAGAAGGAAATCCCCCATATTTGCTATATTGCATACTGTCATCCTCCCAATAGGTACTCAGACCACTGGCCCCAGGCCTGCAGAATCAACCAAACAATATAAGCATTTGGTTGCTTTTTGTACCTTAGTTGCTATCAACTCAGCCTGGCTTCTGAAACAGCCAGTTTAAGGTTGTTTATGGGGTGGGGTGGCGGGGAGAGAATTTGATTCTCAGCCTGCGTGCTGGTAGGCTCATGGGAGGCGCTCACTTTTCTCTTTCTGGGCCCCACGTGGCTTGTGCAGCTTACCAGAAAGCCTGGTTAGTTGGCTTCTTGGTGGTCTCCTCCCAGTCCCAGCATCGCTGTTTCTCAAGAGGCACTGACTTTTCTTTGTTGAGTTCTTGATAATAGCCATTTCTGGGGTAAGATGGAGTCTCAGTTGTTTTAACTTGCATTTTACAAATGACCAATGATGTTGAACATTTTTTCATATATTTGCCATTTCTATTTCTTCATCTGAGAAGGGTCTGTTCATTTCAGATGCCCAGTTTTTGATTGCCTCTTTAAATTTTTGGGGGGGATCAGATTTTTTTGAGTTCTTTATATGGTCTAGATAGTAATCCTTTGTCTGAGGAGCAACTGGCAAAGATTTTTTCCCAGTGTGTGAGTTGTGTATTCATGCTGTTGGTTTCTCTTGTGGTGCAAAAACATTTTAATATGATGAGATCCCAGTTGTTGATTCTTTGTGATAGAGATTTTGTTCATAAAGTCTTTACCTACACCACTGTCTTCAAGAGTTCTACCTATTCTATCTTGCAGCACATTTAATGTTTTTGTTTTAATATTTAGATGTTTGATCCACTTTGATTTTAGTTTAGTGCCTGGTGAATGTATGGGTCTAATTTTAATCTTTGGCAGTTTTTCCAGCACCATTTATTAAAGAGGCTATCTTCCTTCTAATGAATATGTTTGGCACCTTTGTCAAAGATAAGGTGGCTGGCTAGATGTGGGGCATATCCCTATAATTCCAGCACTTGAGAAGCTGAGGCAGGAAGATGGATGGGAGGCCAGTCTTGGCTACAAAGTGAGTTCAAGGCCAGCCTGATCTGCATAGTGAGATCCTGCCTAAATAAATAAATAACTAAGATAAAGTGGCTGGGTGTGTTTGGAGTTCTTTCTGCATCTTCTAATCTGTTCCATTGATCCCCAGGTTTGTTTTTTTGCCATTACCATGCTGTTTTTTTTTTGTTGTTGTTGTTGGTTTTTTTTTTTGAGACGGGATCTCACTATGTAGTTCAGGCTGTCCTTGAGCTTACTTTGTAGCCCAAGCTGGTCTTGAACTTGCAACGATCCTCCTGCCTCAGCCTCCAGAGTTCTGGGATTACAAGTGTGTGCCACCATGCCCGGCCTAGAGAATCTGTTCGATTTTTATTTCTTTCTCTCTTTCTTTCTCTCCTTTCTTTCTTTCTTTCTTTCTCTCCTTCTTTCTTTCTCTTTCTTTCTTTCCTTTCTCTCTCTCTCTTTCTTTCTTTTCTTTTTTCTTTCTCGCTTTCTTTCCTTCTTTCTCTCTTCCTTTCTTTCCTTCTTTCTCTTTCTTTCCTTTTTTCTTTCTTTCTCTTTCTTTCCTTCTTTCTCTCTTTCTTTGCTTCTTTCTCTCTCTCTCTCTTTCTTTCTTTCTTTCTTTTTCTTTCTTTTTTCTTTTTTTTGTTGTTGTTGGTACTGGGGATCAAACTCACGACCTCATGCTTGCCAGGCAGGCACTTATGCCACTGAGCTAAATCCCCGGCCTCATGCTGTTTTTACTACAGTAGCTTTGTAGTATAATTTCAAGTCTGGGTTTGTGTTCCCCCTGCCTTGCCTTTATTGCCCAGAATTGCCTTTGCTATTCTAGGTCTCTTCTCATTCCAAATGAATTTTAGGATTGTTTTCTCTAATTCTGTGAGATATGCTATTGGAATTTTGATCAGAATTGCATTAAATATATAACAATTTCAAAGAATGGCCATTTTCACTATGCTGGATCTTTTCTCCCCAAGAAGAAGGGATAGTTTTCCTTGTGCTTTCTGATATCCTCTTCAGTCTCCTTTTTCAGGGTACTATAGTTTTCAACGTAGAAATCTTTTACATCCTTTGCTAGATTGCTACCTAAGTATTTCTCTTTTTTTTGGATGCTATTGCAAAAGCTGTTTCCCTAATTTCTCTCTCAGTGAATTTGTTATTCGTGTACAGAAAGGCTATTGATTTTTCAATGTTGACTTTGTATCCAGCTATGTTACTGAATTTGATTATTAAATCTTGAAGTCTTTTGGTGGAGTTTTTGGGGTTTTCTAAGTAGAGTATCATGTCATCCACGAATAATGATAATTTAACTTCTTCCTTTCCTATCATTATTCCCTTTATTTCTTTCTCTTATCTAATTGTGCTGGCTAAAGTTTCCAGAAATACATGGAATATGAGTGGTGACAGTGGCATCCTTGTCTTGTTTCTGGTTTTAGAGTGAACACTTCCAGTTTTTATCCATTCAGTGTGATGTTAGCTATTGCTTTGTCGTAGATGACTTTTATCAGATTGAGATAAAGACCACCTCTTCCAATTTTCTGTAGAGTTTTTATCATGAGTGGGTGTTGGACTTTGTCAAAAGCTTTTTCTGTGTCTATTAAGATGGTTATATGGTTTTTGGCCTTGGCTCTGTTAATATGGTATATTACATTTACTGATTTTTGTATGTTGAACCATCCCTGTATCTCTGGGATGAATCCTATTTAGTTATGGTATATAAACTTCTTGATGATTTGCTGCATTCTGTTTGCCAGTATCTTATAGAGGAGTTTTTTCATCCATGTTCATTAGGGAGATTGGCTTGTAGCTCTCTTTCTTAGCTGAGTCCTTCTCTTGTTTTGGTATTAGGGTAATGCTTGCTTCCGGAAATGAATTTGGGAGTATTGCCTCCTTTTCAGTTTCATTAAGGAGTTTGAGAAGTAGTGGTATTAGGTTTTCTAAATTTCTTGTAGGATTCAGCAGTGAGTTTGTTAGGGCCTGGGCTTTTCTTTGTTGGTAGGTTTTTAATTATATCTTCAATTTCATCAGTATTGGTTTATTTAGGATTTTTATGTCTTCTTGATTCAGTTGTGGTAATTCATATGTATGTGGGAATCCGTCCATTTCTTCTGCATTTTCCGTCTTAGTAGAATGTAAGTTCTTGAAGTAGATATAGATGATCTAGATTTCTGCAGGATCCATTGTGAGTTCACCCTTTTCATTCCTGATTGCGTGGATTTGAGCCTTTTCTTTCCTTTTTTTCGATAATGTTGGCTAAGGGCTTGTCAATTTTATTTAATACCAACTGTTTGATTCATTGATTCTTTGTAATTTCTTTTTTGGGGGTACTGGGAATTGAACTCAGAACGTCATGCTTACCAGGCAGGTGCTGTGCCACTGAGCTATATTCCCAGCCCTGTATTGTTTTAGTCTCCATTGCATTAGTTTCTGCTCTGATCTTTATCATTTCCTCCTTTGTACGACTTTTGAGCTTGACCTGCTCTTCTTTTTCTAGAAGTTTGAGGTTCAACATTAAGTTGTTTATTTGAGCTCACTCTGTTTTCATGATATGGATATTTACTACTATAAGTTTCCTTCGTGGGATTGCTTTCATTATGTCCCATAAGTTTCTGGTGTGTTGTATTGGCATTATTGTTTAGTTGTGGAAACTGTCTAATTTCTTATTTAATTTTACCTGTGATCCATTGGTTGTTTAGGAGGGTGTTATTTAATTTCCATGTGTTTATGAAGTTCTTGTGGTTCTCTTCCAGTTGTTTTCCAGTTTCATTGCACTATGGTCTGATAACATGCATGAGATAATTTCAGTTCCTTTGTATTTACTTAAGCATGTTCTAAGAGGTAGTATGTGGTCTGTTTTGGAGAATGTTCCAAGTGCAGCTGAGAAGAATGTGTATTCTGATGTTGTGGGGTAAAGCACTCTCTAAATATATACTCAGTCCGTTTGTTCAGAAGTTTGGTTGAGTTCTAATATTCTGTTGTTGATTTTTTCCTGTGTAGTTAATCTATTTGTGGTGTATTGAGATCCTTCAATAGAAACATATTAGTGCTTTATTTGATTTTTCATGTCTGTTAATATTTGTTTTATATGGGTGAACTGGTATTTGTTGCATATATATTTATATCTCTTCCTCTTATATTATTCTCTTTACAAGGATGTAGTGACCTTGTTTGTCTCTCTTAGTCAATCTTGGATTGAAATCCACTTCATCTGCAAGTAGAATAGCCACCCCTGCTTTTTTCTGGGTTCCTGTTGCCTGGAGTATTGCTTTCCATGTTTTGACTCTCAGTCTGTGAATTCCATTTTGAGTTAAATGTATTTCTGTATGCAGCATATTGTTGCATCTTGCTTCTTGATCCATTCTGCCACTCTGTTTATTTGACTGGTGAATTGAGATCATTTACATTGATGGTTATAACTGATATGTATCGACTTATCCTTATTGTGTTGTTTTCCTGTTGTTGGCTCCCTTTTCCCCTGTGTTTGTTTGCCTTGCCTGGTGGATTCATTCTGTTGGGGTTCATGGAGTTCTAGTCCTTGTTATTTCTTTCTAGAATGTCCTTGAGAACCTTTTGGGGTGTTGTTTTAGTGTTTATGAATTTCCTGAGGTTTTCTTTGTCATGGAAGCATCTTTGTTTCTCCGTCAATTTTGAAAAATAGTTTTACCGGTTATGTCAATCTGGGTTTTTTTCTAGGGCTTGAAATACTTCACTCCAAGCTCTCCTTGACTTGGGGGTTTAATTTGAGGAATTATTGTGGGAAAATTGAATCAACAACAGCTAGGAGCTTAGGAGAAGAAAGAAAACTTTATTTAATACTGGCAGACCCCAGAGGAGTAGTCTCCAAAGTCTGAAGCGCTGATTACAACAAGTTTGTTTTTTTAGAGTGCCAAGCAGGAGTTATAACAGCTCAGTGTAACCGAAGGCCGAGGTACAATGGGCATCTTGTGGTGAGCACAACTATATGAAGCAAAGTGTTTTTTTAGCACACTCACAGAAGTTTTAATTTGCTCACAAATCATGTGTTTTAGCTGACTTCAGGGACAGAGGACAGAATGACTGCAGCTGTGTGGGACAAAGTGGCTGCAGTTAGGTTAGGTTCTGCTTTAAAGTCTGCTGTGATTCTGATGGGCTTTCCTTTATAAAAGGTGATCTGTTTCTTTTCTCTAAGAGCTTTTAATATTCTATTCTCGTGTTGAATTTCTGGAATCTTGACTATTACATGCCTTGTTGGAGATTTTTAAAAAATCATGTCAAATTCTTTTTTCCTGCCACAGAAGTTTGTACCATGATGTCTGTCAACAGGTTTCTTATATCATTTGCGCTATTTCCTGCTTTTTTCATGGACTCCAATCACTCTTATGTTATTCTTCTTTGGGTCATCTTGCAGCTGCTAGATTGCTTTCTTGTGGTCCCCTGCTATTTTTAGGAAACCTTTCTTTTCATGGTCACTGACTGCAAGCCTGTCTTCTATAGCTGAGATTCTGTCCTCATATTGGCTCATTCTGTGGCAGATAATTTGAATGGAATTTTTAGTCTCTTGGATATCTGCTTGAATCTGTTTCATGGATTCCGTTTTTTCCCTGTGTTAGGTGTTCATGGTTTCCATCGTTTTCCTAAGTGCCTGTATTTTTAAAATTTTATTTATTTATTTATTTTTAATCTGTATCTGCTCTGGAGTCACCAAGCGTGTTTTTCATTGTGGTCACCATCTCTGTAGTTATCTGAAAAATTATTTCTGATTTGATTTTTTTCTAGAGTCTCATTCATTTGCTTTGTTGTTACTACTTTAGAGAGAACAGGTGGGTGGCTTGCAGATTATCCCTGGGTTTGCCTTTGGTGAGCTGGGTGTCCGGGGTTGCATCTTGTTTAAGTATCTTCTCATTTTCTATTTTTTTAGTTTAATACTTGGATTGATGCTTGTAAATTGCCTATGGTGAGTAGCTTTATTACTAGTATTTAGAACCCTTAGGTGAAGTTCTTTTTTTTTTTTTTTTTTTGGTACCAGGGATCAAACTCACAACCTCGCACCTGCCGGGCAGATGCTTACACCACTGAGCTGAATCCCTGGCTAGAACCCTTAGGAAAGGACTACTTTTCAGAGGTATCTTAGAGGTGTACCTGGCTTTTGAGTTTTGAGTCTGTTGCATGATCCTACCTCTCAGTTTACTGGGGATGAGAAATTGCTGCCTACTTGGTTCTTTGGCACTGGCCCACAGCATTTTCTATGATCCTTAGGCAATCTCAGTCTTGGTATACCAGGAAGAACAGCTGGTTAGAACAGTTACGTCACTTTGCCTAAAGTGGTACAATCAGCAGTAACAATAGCATCAAACATGGACTAAAAAAATGACAAACTGAGGTAACCATTAATTTACCATCTCTAACCTTACAAACTAGTTTTGTGGTTATATAACCAAATCTAAAACAAACTAGAAAATTGTATGCAGTAAATAAGCCTTCAATATGCTAATTTTGCCCTCAGGGGAGAAACTTTAAAAGGGGTTAGGGGAATAGAGAAATAGAAGAGGAAGAGATTTGAAGTAAAGCTGGAGGACGAATGAGGATCACACAGACATTGGGAAACTGGTGCAGCAGACAGGAGGGAAAGAGAAGGAAGAAATAAAAGGAAGAACAGAACAACAAGCACAAAAAATTAGAAACCACGTTCAAACTCATAAAAACAGGAAAATGAAGAGAACTCCTTAAAAAAAAAAACGAGAGAGAGAGATTGGAAAAAAAGATGTCCACTCTAAGGTGTGTCTCTGCAGTCACTGGTCGACAGCATGTGGAGACAGAGTCCAGCTCCCTCTTGATTTACCCCAGTGAGCCAGCACTAGCATCATCTCATGGAACTGCACCTTTGTTTTCCCGAAGTTCAGCTGGCTTCTGGCTGTTCAGCCTGCAGCCTTCGTGCACCTTCCGTGGGCCGCACCTCAGCTGGGTGCTGCTAGACAGAGCCAGCAGTTCTGCGTTCAGGCTCAGTTGGCCCCTCTCTCCGATGGCTCCCAGCCAGTCACCCGCTCCCACCAGACAGTTGTATTCGTGCCGCTCACCAGCCAGTGCAGTCCTCCGTGTCCGCTGCTCCCTTCCACTGCTGTGTCTCCATGGATGCCTCTGGGGTCACCAGCAGTCACTGTGTGTCCGCAGGTTTAAACTGCTCGTCCCGCGCAGTGAGTCCTGACTCTGGAAGAAGGTGCCAGCTCACCAAGCACCACCTCCTCCGTCCTTGAAGTTTCTTTCTTCACTCTCCCGGTGGGCTTCAGTTCTTGCTTCAGAGCTTTCCTGGGTTCAGGCAACCCCCCACTTCTGTTCTTTTCTTCATGTTGCTATAGTCCAGTGTCTAGACACCAAATCTTGGAGAGGCTCTTTCTCTGCTGCTTATCACTGCCATTTTCCCGGAAGTCTGTGTTACTGGTTTCTGTGCTGCTTACACTTGATGTTATTTTCCTTGTGCTCCTCCCAGCTGTTTACCCAGCACACTGTGCTCTGAACAGTGCCCGTTACTCCAGAGACTGCCCCGCCAGTCCTGCATTTGCCGTGTCTCTCTTTCCATTGGCGGGCCATGCAGAGTGGTTGTCCTGCAGAGCCAGGTTTGTGTAAGCGCACGGTGAGGTCTGCACCATGCTTCTTGGGATGTGTCCCCTTCATTAAATGACGAGAGACTGTAGTTGGATTTTTGTATATTGTATGAGATGAGAAAAGCTTTCTTTTTCTAATTTACAGGCTAGAGTTAGTGTCTGTGAGTACAAGGTTGCTTTCTTTTCCAGTCTGTGTGCCTTGTACGGTATTTGTTCGGCAGGGATTTAGTAATTTTCTGTTTCTCCAGGGAATCACCTTCTGGTTTTGTTGGTCTTGTGACTTCTCTGCTTTGTTGGCAGGGAGTGTGTTCTGTGGCCTGGTTTTCCTCCCCACGCTGCAGCCCCTCTGCTATGACTTTTGCCTTTTCTTTCCCTTCTTTGGTTCTCACGTGTGCACAGCTTTGGCTTCATTTTGGAGTCGTCTGTGCCAACAGATAGTATTAGTCTGCTTTTCATTAGTGTAACAAGATGCTTGAGCTGCACAGCTTTATGAATAAAAGGGGTTTATTTAGCCAGTATTGGGCAATAGATGGCAGTGGCAGGAATGCCTGCCCACGGATGTGGTCTTACATTCAGCCAGAAGCCAGAGGGGTAGGCAGGCTTATGCCCCGGGCACCAGCCTTGTGAGAACGGTTATGGGGTGGCACACAAGCTCTCTCTCTCTGCTGCCTGTGACCTGTGATCTCCCAGTGAGCTGAGAACCGAGTTTCAAACACTTGGACCCTTCGAGACACTTGCCATGTGCACACATAGCCAGGCTGAAACTGAAGCCAGGATCTGAGTGACACGTTGCGGAAGCGTCACAGGGCAGAGCAGGGCCTTACATCTCGAGCATCTTACAGTCTTACGCTGCCGGGGGTGCAGAGTGGACCTTGTTCCTGCGTCTCAGGGCTGACGCCTGCTGTGCTGTGGGTGTCAGGTCTGTGGGGCTCACTGACTTTGCATAGGGTATTAAATAAGATGCTTAGTGGGTTTGATAATGCTGAGCTTCTGCCACCTTGGCTCTGGCTCATTTCTCTACGTTGTTGCAGTCACATGCCATTTATTTATTTACATGCCTTTTAAAGTGACAGGAAATATCCTCCAGTTGGAAAGTAACATTTTGTGTTAGACTTGTGAGCTTTAATCAAAGTAACCAGTGGGAGTTTTTTGAGGACAGCTTACCCCTTGTTTTTATTTTTGTTTTCATTTGTAAAATGGGAATTTTGTGTTGCTGGTATAAATAACTGTTCATATAGCTTTTATCAGTATTGTAACTGGACTGGGCATTTACTTTGGACAAATAGAATAGTCTGTTTTTAATATGTGGTCTGTATAATGCATGGTCTTATATGCTTTCTAAAAATGTCTTGTTAGAATGACAATGTAATGCTCATTCTGTTGGTAATGGTTTGACTTTTTGATTTTGTAGAATTAACACTGAACCCTCCAGAAGGAATTGTGGCAGGTAAGAGACTCAGGTAACTCCTTTATAATTTTTTTCTAAGCACCAAAGTTGCCTTTAGAGTTAAAATGTTGTGGGATTTTTTTTTTCTTTCCCTGCAGGCCCCATGAACGAAGAGAACTTCTTTGAATGGGAGGCACTGATCATGTAAGTTACTCATGTGGTACTAGTTTTAGTGCTTTCCTAGAGAACCTGAGAGTCACATTTAGCAGTGTGACTGTGCTCGAAAGCTGACTGAGCGGACAGGACTACTGGATCTTGTGGCTGTTAGCTTGGCCCGGCCACCTCAGCTGCAGGTAGAGGGCAACTGGACATCCATCCAAAGCAGTTACAGTGCTTCCTTTGAAGCAGTAAACGATTTAGTTGTGAATCATGTTTGTAGGCTCCTGATAATGGTGTGTTCTGTTAGGAGAAACAAAATGCCTTATTTTTTCCTCTTCTGTCACACGACAGCCAACATGGAAAACTTCTGTGGTTGGTTTCTCCCCGCCAGGGGCCAAGCCTTGCTTCTGCAGTGGACCCCAGCTGGATGTCCCCTATTGCAGTTCAGGCTCAACACTGTCTCCTTATGAGTCTTCTGGTCCCACAGCTGGAAGCTCCATCTCCAAGATGACCCCCACTTCAGTCCTAGTCACAAGTCCAGTCTGTAGAACTTCTGACCAGCCACCTGCAGACTGAGGTTCCTGTCACTGCGCTGAGGCCCCGAGAACTCAGAGAAACACTTTCTGTGTTTGCTGATTTACAGCAGAGGATATTTAAAGGGCCTATGTAAGGGGCTGGATGGAGGCTGCATGCGTGCAATGTGGAGAGGCCCAAGCCCGGGCTCCTGACGTGCTTCCCCACAAGCCCACCTGTGCTGCACCATTCACAGTGTCCCCAGGGTATTCTTTTTTTTTTTTTTTTTTTTTGCAGCACCAGGGATCAAACTCACAACCTCGCACCTGCCAGGCAGGCGCTTAAGCCACTGAGCTGAACTCCCAGCTGTAGTTTTTTGAGGCAGGGTCACACTATGTAGCTCAGGCCGACCTTGTGCTCGTGTTGTAGCCCAAACCGGCTCCTATCTCAGCCTGCCAAGTGCTGGGATTAAAGGCGTGTGCCAGCACGCCCAGCTTCCCCAGGGTATTCTGAGGGGTTTAGGGAGACTGGCATAGTTGCGTACGAAGCATGAAGAAGGTCTTATGACCTACTGTCAGCCAAGGGTAAGTCAGAGACTAGTTATGCTCCACTCCAAAACAGAAACGAAGGGAAGATTGAAGTTTGTGTCAGCAGGCAGAGGGAGAGACATTCTTGGTTCTAAGACCTGCCTTGGGGAAGGGCTAGTAAGTCAGGAATCGTGGTCAAAGCCCCCAAAATACTTATCAGTGTAATGTCTCAGTAGTCATTGTGGGTTAGCCTCATATTGTATGGGTAGCTTTGGCTTCCAGAAGTCCCTGAAAACCTGAAGTTCTGGCAGTAAGAAAAGGTCCTTGAAGCAGTGGGTGCATGTGGCCCTGCCTTGCCCACAGGTGGGCACTGCTCCTCCTCCCTTCCCTCCTCCCCTTCACCTCCCCTTCTCCTTCCTGCTTGCTGTTACAGGGGCGATAGGCCCTCTGATTTTCGGCCCTGGGATTCAGCTGGCTCTGAGGGAGCAGTGTGGTACCTGACCCCACCCTAGGTTTCAGGATATTGAACTTGAAGTGATGTTGCCTGGAAGGACAAACACATGGCCAGGTTCCAAAGTGTTCTGCAATTCCCAGTCCACCCTGTATTTTCTTCTTTCTCCCTCAGATGTGCAACAAAATAAGGAAGGTAAAATTTAGAAAGTAGAAATTTGTCATCAGTCTCCTGCCTTTCTTGTTTGTGCAGTGAGCTGTTTCCGTTACTTAGAAGGCCTTTGGTTGCTTTTTGTAGAATGGAGCAGGCTCTGGTGGGTGGGGACAAGAGAAAGTGTCCTGGTACCTGTGCCTGGGATGAGCTGCACGCAAGGACAAGACATCTGCCCGTTACTTGTGTCACGGTTTTTCCTGATACACAGGTCAAGTTAAGAGACATCAATGCTGTGTGAAAGTTACATTATATCAAAAATCAGCAGCAGACACCGTGCAGACAAAGTATAGCAGGCCCGACATTTCCTGCTAATTTGTGAGGCTAATCACTTGGGTCGTGGCTCCTGCTGCTTCTGTCTGAGCACGTGTGTTTCCGGTGCCTGTGTCTGGCGTGTGACTGGCTGCCCGTCCCGCCCTTCTCGCTGGGGGTTGTGTCCTCAGCCTGAGACCGTGGAGAGTGGCGCTGCCTGAGTGCTGAGTTAGGCAAAGCAGATTAACAGCAGTGACCGGTAAAACAGAACAGATACAACGGCATTTTAATGAACGTTATTTAGAGCTTGAGTTATTTCCAGAATTTTCTATTGAATGTTTTCAGACCTTGGGGAACTAGAGTGCACCTAAGGGCACCGCAGTGCCGAGCCTTTCCGTGCAGGGGAGGTCGGACTGACGGGAGCCCCCAGAGTGCTGTCGCAGAGTGCGCAGCAGGTGCAGCAGAGAGTGCATGCGTGTGAGCTGAGGCGTGACCTCCGGTTTTGTCAACAGGGTCACACCAGCCGCACAGCTCACTGCCGCAGGGTGCAGACGTGCAGGGAGGTCTAGCGAGTCCAGGTCGGCACCTGTGGGTGCTGGAGGGCTTGGGAGGTGTCAGCTCTTTGGCACACCCACATAGACGGAGTTAGAAGCTTGTTGAAGGCACAGTTGCACCCTCCAGTATGGTTTGTTAAAAGTTTTCATTGTTAAAAGTTTGTTAGGGTAACTGTTACAAATTTTAGATAAACAGTATAAAATTAAACCAATATTTTGAAAACCTGTCAGCAGTTAGAACTGTTTTCTGGTGAAAGCACTTCTGTGTTTGTGTAAGGCTTTGCATTCCTGTGGAATTCCCCTGCCTCAAGATTGGTGAGGTTGTGGGTTTTGGGTCTGCTCCAGACTCTTCACAAACAAGAGGCCATTTACAGATGTACTTAAACATCTACTGGGGAATTAACTGTCCTCCTGTCAGTTCGTCTCACCCTCTGTTTTGGCAGACAGCTGGCTGGGCTTTGCTCCCCCATGATAGGCGCTCTTTTTCTTCACTCGGATGGTTTCCAGGGCCGCCTCTGGGCCCTCGAGTCTCTGGACATCAGTCTCTTGTGGAGCCCAGTGCTGCTGGCTTTTGCCATGGAACCCACCTGCCGGGTTTGTGGCTCTTCTGGGCAGTGAAGTGGAGGTCCTGCCTTTTCAGATGCTCAGGCATAGGATGGAAGACTCTTGGGGCAGTGCCTGTGCAGAGGCGTCTGTCCTGGGTGAACCCAGATCACTCCTCAGAGAGGACAGGGTGAAGGGAGCAAGCGGGGGAAGGGCCAAATTAATGAACGAGATCAGGGCTGTTCAGGAAAGTTGCCACAGGCAGTGTCTGTGATTAAAAGTGAGAGATGGCCCTGCTGACCTGCTGAGCTGCTGGTGGACCGTGAGCTGCAGCCCAGCCGTGTGTGGCCGGGACAGCGGGTTACAGGAACTGGCCTCCAGAGCTGTGCGTTCCCCCAAGTCACTTGGCCTCTCTGACCTTCATGTATTTAGATCCAAGGGGTCCAGCTGCCAGGCGTGTGGCGCACGTCTGTGATCCCAGCACTTGGGAGAGTGAGGCAGGAGGATCACTGTGAGTCTGAGGCCAGCCTGGATTACACAGTGAAACCCTGTCTCAGAATAAATAAACAAAAAAGGTGGTCCATCTTCACTCGGACCCATCGCTTGAGATCACTTGCAGCCCTGGGGACCCTGGCCTTTGAGACCCTGTCATCTAAACTGTTGTGTTGGGGTGCAGTTGGGAGTGCTTCTGTGGGCCGGAAGGAGCCTATGGAGCAGGTCAGCTGGCGTCGTCAGTGGCCAGCAGGGTGGAAGTCCCTCAGGGTCCTGTGTCCTCTTCTGTCCTGCCCTGGTGGTCCAGAAGTTGCTGGCACTGGTCATCTCCCTGTCTGCCTGTGGTCTTGCTGCTGTCGCCTGTGCAGACCAGCAGACTCTTGCGGCTGCGGTAGTCCCCTGAGAAGGGCCTTCCCCTTCCGGGCAGGCTGCTGTCCCTTGGTTGAGTCCATCCTTGTTCCTGCCAGTTCATCTGGGCCCAGGGAGAGTGCTTGTCCTAAGGTTCTTGCAGGCTGTCGCTGCTCCTGCCAGGCTGCCTGGCCCAGTGTGTGGTCACAGTGACCGTTTTGGTCCCAAAATTTCTATTTTACTGAACACTGCCATAGAGCATCTCATGCAGTATTTAAAAGATTCCTCCATGTTATCGCAGTGGTCTGTGTCATAGTGAAGCAGAAGTGTCATTGCTCCAGGAACGAGGGCCACTCTGCAGTGGGTGCTAGGGAGCAGCACGAGGAAGACTGACAGGTGTTCGGTGGCAAAAGCAGAGTGGACAAGCAGGCCCAGGCCAGTGGGTCCAGCTGGGCATGTTTCCCACAGGCATTTGGCCATGGATGGAGCCTTTTTTGGCTGTCACAACTGGGGTGAGGGAGCCTCTGCTACTGACATTAAGTGGGTGGACAGAGAAACATGCCACAGGCATGGGGCACCCTCACAAGCAGGGAGTGGCCTGTTGAAAGGGTCGGAGTGTGAGGTCCAGAAAGCCTGGTTAGGGCACGGTGCGTTTTCTGTGTGACTTTTGTAAGATACGTAGCTTGCTTTTACTGTGTTTGACCTGCATCAAATGTGCAAGCCAGTAGTTTTGTTAGGGTTTTGCAGCCTCACTGTGATTCAATGAGGAGAACATTTCCAGAAAGATCCACATGCCTCTTTGAAGCCAGTCGCCATTCCCACAGTCAGGCACAGCTGGTCACAGGTCTGCTTTCTGATTGTGTCTTCTCTGAACTCTTCCTGTAAATCGAGTTCTGTATCAGCAATTCTTTCGCTTCAGGCTTCTCTCCAGAGAGGAGTCCTCCATCCTCCACAGTACGGTGTGGGCCAGCAGCTCCTTCATTTCCCACTCGCTGGGGCTGGACTTTTGGGGTTGTGCCCACCTTTTGGTTGTTTTGTGCAATGCTGCCATGAACACTTATATACAAGTCTGTGTGGGTGTTCAAATTTCTTTTGTTAGATTCGTGGATGTGGAATTGCTAGGGTGGAGTAAACTTGTTTCCTTTGCTAAGAAGCTCCCAAACTTTTCCAGAGTCATCGCCCATGCCTCACCCCCCCAGCAGAAGATGGGGTCTCCTTTCACCTGCCCGTCCCCAGCGCTTGCTGTCTTAGTGGGTGGGAAGTGCTGTCACGTTTCCCAAGTGACCGCGGCTGGTCATCTTTTCATGGACTTACTTGCCATTCATATGTCTTCCTTGATGGACCTCAGAACTTTTGTCTACTTTTTCTTATTATTGAGTCATAATCATCTAAAAAATAGATTCTGAATGCAAGCCCTTTATTAGATACATAATTTTCAAATATTTTCCAGTCTGTAGTTTTCCTTTTCATTTTTTTTTAATGGAGTCTTTTGAAAAATTACTAATTTTACTGTTGTTTGGTTAGTAGTTTTGTTTTAAAATGGATCATGCTTTTAGTATTATCTATAACCCATGGTTACAGAGATTTTCTTTTGGAAGTGTGATGGTTTATACCTCTCTATTGAAGTCTTTGATCTGTTCTGAGTTAGTTTGCTAACTTCTCTATTCTCCCTTCTTTGCTAAAGGGAACCCCTTCCCTGCTGAGTAACTGAGATACCTTTGTCAAAAATAAGTGGGCCATAAATGCAAGGGTTTGTTTTTGAACTCTATTCCACTGACCTATGCCCATCCATGTGCTCGTACCACACTGCTCTGGTTACCGTAGCTGCAGAGGAAGTTCCGGGAAACATTAAGTCCTCCACCTTGGTCGTCCCTGCTCAGGAGTGTTGAGGCTGTTCCGGGTGTGGCGCATCTCTGGACACAGCCTGGGCTCAGCCGTCAGCTTTTGCAGATGCCTGCTGGGATCTCTGTGAGGGGTTTTGTTGATCTTTGAATCAGCTTGAGGGAACAGTGCCACCTTAACACTGAGCGCACCAATTCGTGAACATAGTCTCTCCCTTTATTTAGGTGTTTTCACATCTCATCAGTAACATGATGTAACTTTTATTTATTTACTTGGCTTTTTTGTTTTTATTTTTATTTTTTGGAGATAGGGTATTGCAGTGTAACTCAGGCTAGTCTTGGATGAACTCACTATGTAACCCAGACTGGCCATAAACTTGTATTCTCCTGCCTCAGCCTCCTGAGTATTGGGATTACAGGTGTGTGTGACCATGCCAGGCTCACCATGATGAAAATTTGTTTGTTTGTTTGTTTTTTTGTGGCACTGGGGGTTGAACTCACAGCTTCACACCTGCCAGACAGGCGCCTAAGCCGCTGAGCCAAACTCCCAGTCCTAATTTTTTGAGGCAGGGTCGCACTATGTAGCTCAGGCTGGCCTTGTGCTCACATTGTAGCCCAAGCCAGCCTCGAACTCACAACAGTCCTCCTACCTCAGCCTCCTGAGTGCTGGGATTAAAGGCGTGCACCACCACGCCTGGCTTTGTTTTTGTTTTTGAGACGGGGTCTCATTGTGTAGCTCAGACTGGCCTGGAACTCATGGTGATCCTCCTGTCTTAGCCTCCCAAGTGCTAGGATTACAGACCTGTGCCGCCACGCCTGGCACCGTGATGTAATGTTAAAGTACACAGTTTTCTCATCGAGGATGAGCGTGTTTGTGCGCCCGCTGAGGAAGAACGTTCCTCTGGGAGGTGACGCAGACGGGCCCGTGAGGGCGGCATTGCTCTTTATCTTGTATGCTTTGCCCATATGTTTTCACTCATTCTGAGACTTTCAGGATATGTGGCTAGTTAAGTGAGGTCAAAGTGTGTGTTAGAAAAATGACTGTTGGAGTTCACTGAAGGTTCTTGTAACTGATGAACTTGCTTGGTGTGCTTTTAGTATAGCTAAGTACAGTTTAAGTTGAAAGTTTCCCAGGGATGTCTCTACTGCAGAACATAGACTCCTTTTGGGCAGATTTAATAATGAGAATGACGATAATGGCATGGAACTTGTGTTGGTTACCACTACTGTCCTGGAAATGAAGGCTGCCTCCTGGCTCTCAGCGTGGTGCCCCACAGGAATCACCTGGCAGCCTCCGACCCTGCAGAGCACAGGGGTGCCTCCTCCCTCCTCCTGCACCCTGTCCCGCCCACTGTGCGGGAGGCCCTCTCCGCCCTGCCCTCGGTGTCCCTGCCTGGAGGGCGTCACACTGTAGCCAGGAGCCTCCCCACCAGTGCTGATTAACGCTAGCTGCCTGGTTCCTGGGGCCTCTGCTGGGTGAGCAGGTGGGGCCTGGCCCAGCCGACGCCCGGGCCCAGGCAGGTCCTGCAGGCTCCGTGTGGTGTGGTGTGGTGTGGTGTGGAAGCATCCTGCCTGCTTCTGTGTCCTTTGCGGGGTTCCGCCTGGGGATGCAGCTGCAGTTTCCAGCACTAACGAGTGCATCTGCTGTCGCCACGGTTTAGTGCCCGACAGAGCCACCTTGTCCCTGGCCATGCCGTGCCTGCCTGGGGCCGTGTGCACACTGACGGGGCAGCCCTTCACCCCTGGGCATGGGGCCTCGTGCTTGCGGGTGTGCTTCGGACTTGCCAGGACAGCAAGATGGACAGGACTGCCAGTCACCGTCTCGGCCACCGTCGGAGTGAGCGGGTTCGCCCAGGGCTTGCACGGAAACAGGGCTGTCCAGTCACAGCGCCTTGCTGTGGTGCTTGCTTGGCTCCAGGCCGCTGTGGGATGAGTGAGACGGAAAGTCGGTGGTGGCCTGTGGGAGTTCGTGGTTGTTTTGGGTAGATCTGTTTTGTTTCCTTCCTTGCTTTCCTTCTTTCTGAGGCTCCTGAGCCGGGGCCGTCCTCTGTGAGAGGTAAGGTGGTCTACAAGTGTGGCAGCCGCTTGCCCAAGGTGGCGCTCACTCATCCCCGAGCGGGCACACACCTGCACCTGCTGCCTGACCCTCGTCCGGGGCTGAAACGGGGACCCCAAGCATTTGCAGGTAGCTTTGTCCTTGGATATACTTCTGGAAGCGTTCCGTCATGCTCTTGAGGCTACGGAACACCCTCTGGGTATCTTTGCTTTAAAGAAAGCCCCATGTGGGGAACAGGGCTGTTACCCAGCGCTGAGCAAATGCCCACCCCTCAGTGTTTCCGGTCCTGGACCCAGAGGTGCCGGCAGGCTTAGCCCGGAACCTCTCCTCGCAGGGTGAGGGTGGGACTTCTGAGGACAGGCTGTCTGCCCAGCCCATGGTTCCCACAGTTGGAATTGTGTCCCGATCTGCGTAAGTCTGGACTCAGTCAGTGAGTCCTCTGGTTTCCCAGCTCAGCCCAACAGTCAGGAGCGGCCCAGAGTGCTGATGAGGGACACTTGTCCCTTGCTGCGAGTCCTGGCGCAGGACACTGCTCGGGATGGCCACCCACCTCTCCTATGAGGCCTGTGGTGGCCTGGAGCTGGGGAGAGGTCACTTTGACCACCGCAAGAGGAACGCGTGAGTGAGCCTGGGGGTCTCCCGTGCTCTCACGCCCCGAGCCCCTGCTGTGTGGCTGTTCCCTGTGCCACTGCTGCCGTGCCGCTGTGAAGGCCCTTTGCTACGTCCTCTCGTCTCCTCACCTAGCATCCCTGCCCTGGGCTCCCGCTAGGCCCTGGCGCTGTTGTACCCTCACGTTCGCGCCTCCAAACCCAGGTGCTGTTCATGGTCTGTTTCCCTGAAAGTAGCAGGACACAATTTTCAGGGTTCAGGTTTGGCTCCGAGGGTGAAAAGAACTGGCTTGTCACACCACACCGTTCTCCTGAAGCCCAAGTATCCCTGTCAAAGGAAAGTTGGAGCATTCTGTCACCTTCTTCCCTTAATTGTGGAGATGAGTATTTTGCTGATTTATGTTAATTTCATGGAACCAAAATAATTGCATCAAGATTTTAAACAAGTTTGTGCTCCTAAAAAATCTGTGGTTTGGAGCAGGCAGTTACCTCAGCGGTGTAAGCTCCTGCTTGGCAAGCACAAGGTCATGAGTTCAATCCGCACTATCAAAAAAAAAAAAAAAAAAAATCTGTGGTTTAAAATACAGGTAATTTCAGGGCTGGGGATTTAGCTCAGGGGCATAAGCACCTGCCTGGCAGGCGCAAGGTTGTGAGTTCGATCTCCAGTACAAAAAAGAAAAAAAAAGAGAGATACACCACAGCTAAAATACAGACAATTTCAGAACCAGTGTGTCTGAATTGTTTTTCCCAGGCCATTTCTTGGGTTCACCTGGGTGACAGTGTGAGGGTGTTCGTAGCCCCCACTGTTTGCTTTCTTTGTCTTTGCCCTTTTCTCTCTTTGGAACCCCCCAAACCCTAGTCTTGAAAACTTCACTTATTTTATGGCCTATGGATTACAGTTTAGACACTTAGCAGTTAAACCTCAAACAATGAGTGAACTTCATTCAAATCCCCAAAAGCCTCCTCCTCTCCCTCAATTGGCCGTAAAAACTACAGAAAGGGGAAACAAGTGGGTTTATCTCAAGGCGACCAAACTGCCTGTTGGCCACATTCAGTGTCAATTAGCCAGATGTGTAAGAAGGTCTCTTGACATTCCAAAGCAATGACTGCGAACAGGTGGTATCCATGGAACCCCCCTGACCTTGTGAACTCACAGGGGTATATGACAGAAGGGAACAAAGGAGTTGGTGCCTGTCAGCCAGCAGCCACAGCCAGCAGTTTTAATGGCCTAAGCTGACTGACCACTGCCTGCAGTTTGAAATAAACCTCTCTCGTTTCTGAAATCTCGGGGTCCCGTGGGAACTTTCTTGAGCATACCATAATGGCAGTGGGGCTGGCGGATCCCTGTGGGCTTCCGGGTCTGGGTCCCAGGTGTGGCATTCTTCAAGGAAGCAGAGCTGTGGTGGTGGGTGAGGGGAGGGCTCTGATGTCCCACGTGGTTTCTTTTTTTCTTCTTTGTTTCTGGCCTACGTATTCCCATGATGATTGATTTCTTTTAGGGTTCTTTTGAGACAGGATCTAGCTATGTAGTTTAGCCTGGCATTGAACTTGTAGTGATTCTCCTGCCTCAGCCTTCCAAGTGCTGTGATTGTAGGCCTGCACCACCACCATACTCCATGCCTGCAGTGAATTCTCCTCCTTCAGTATCTAGCTGTCACTGGGCAGTTCTGCATTGTTACCCAGTTCACATAATAGATTGTTCAGGGTCTTTAAAACTACTCTGATGTGTACTGCATTAGTCACATACCTGCTGCTGGGACAAAAGGTGCCAGCAGTGTAAAGGAGAGGTTTCTTTTTGGCTTAGGTTGCAGAGGGCTCAGTCCATTGTTGGCTGGCCCCCAGGCAGAAATGGTGTGGGGGGGCATGGCAGAGGACAGCTGCTCAGCTGATGGCAGTGAGGAAGGAGCGATTCAGTCAGAGAGACGCACAGCATGCAGGCAGAGGGAGCGGGGTGAGAACACAGCCTTCCAGCTCATGCACTCTAGCCAGGCCCCACCTCCAGCAGCACAGCCTTGGCCATGAGCCCATCCATGGAGGCAGTGGTGCCCCTGGGACCCGGTCACCCTCCAGAAGCCCCTCTTGTGAACGCCTGGGACGTTCAGGGACGTTCTGGAGCTGAACCACGACCTGTTTCAGTAGTGAGGGGTCAGTGTCTCCCTCAGATGCAGGTTGGTGGCCGTCACTCTTCCCCTCTCCTGCTGCCATCAGCTTAGAGGGCTTTCACACTCCAGGAGCCCTCTGAGCCGCTTCAGTCCATCTCTGCTGTAGCGCGCGAGGACGGGGTTTCTGGGGCGGTGGTGTGTGTTGGTGAGGGCTGTGGCCCCGTGCTGCCACAGTGCGGGTGGGGTGGATGGGTGCTTGCAGCCCATTCTTTTGCCCCGAGGGAGCCAGGTATTGCCTGTGCTCTTCATCTGCCGCTGCTCCCTGCCTGCCTTCCTCCCTTCCTTTTCCCTTTCTCTTTCCCGCTTTCCTTCTTCCTTTCCAGGGTCTTCACACGGAATTCCATCCCCAACCCTTTTTTACTCTGAGACAGGGTCTCAGTCCTAACGTTGCCCAGGCTGGGTTCAAACTTGAAACTTTCCTGCCTTAGCCTCACAGAGTGTTACGGACTTCTTACATAATGTTACAAAAGTCACTTCTTAGGCATGTTCAAAAATGTTAAATGGCTTTTGAATATACTTCTTAACCCTGCATTTGTGTAAGTACCATAGATTGTAGCTGACTGCCAGCCCTAATCCACACCTTTGCCCTCATACCACCTGTCTGGAGGTGCAGACTGCCCTGGGACATGCTGCGCCTGCTGCTTTTGTGAGTGTCCCTGGGTCTCTGCGCCTGTCTGAGCTGGAATGGCAAAGAGAGACTTACTTGCGGGTCGGAGAAGAGTGTTGAGATTACTTCATCTTTTCATGATCGTTTAGAGACAGAAGCATCCTGTCCCCCCGAGAATTGTGAGCGACGTTGCAGATTGTACTTGAGCTTCTGCCTACCTGCTCCCTGTCTTTCAGGGGCCCTGAAGACACCTGCTTTGAGTTCGGTGTTTTTCCTGCCATCCTGAGCTTCCCCCTGGATTACCCACTGAGTCCTCCAAAGATGCGCTTCACCTGCGAGATGTTTCACCCTAACAGTGAGTGCTTCTGCGGCTGGGCTATGGGCCCAGTGTCCCCAGCTAGCATGAGTCCTGCTTCAGTGACAGTGGGAATGAAAACCAGAGCAAGAGGAGGTGGGGCGCAGCCTGACAGACGTCCAGCAGTTTGGTCACGAAGACTGCCCATACACAGGGACGGGGACAGGGCTTGGGCTCAGATGGGCTATCCACAGGAGCGGCAGGCCAGCTGTCGGGGGTCCAGCTGGTCCCACTGACCGTTAGAAAGATGGTTCATAGGTGACAGATGTGTCTATGTGCAGAGCTGAGAATTTGACCCAGTCTTACAAAATGAGGTCAAGCTTTGTTGAACTTCTAGTTACTCATAGGGCATCAACTGGCCCAAGGAAAGGGTCATGGTTGTTAGCAGAAGGGAACGCAGACCATGCTTTTGATGAATGAGAGGTTATGAGCCCAGGAGTTTGCTTATTCCTTGTCCATCTGGTGGTCTGTGTGTCACAACGGTGTCACCGGGAGAGACAGGTTACACTGAGCAGAGTGCATAGTGTCACGACATAGATGTCTAAGACAAGTCTGTAAGGTTTTGAACTGTGGCAGAGTGACGATGGCATTCACACCATGGCTGCAGCTGCGAAGGTCAGCTTCATGTGGATAACGGGTACCAGCCCAACTGCCCTGCTTCAGCAGCTGCTCAGGAGTTTCAGGTCTGGCCTGTGCTTGCCAGGCATGCCGGCCCTTGTTACAGTGCATTTTCTTTTTTTTTTTGCGGCACCAGGGATTGAACTCACAACCTCGCACCTACCAGGGCAGGCGCTTAAGCCACTGAGCCAAACTCCCAGCCCTGGTTTTTTTATTTTTGAGGCAGGGTCGCACTGTGTAGCTCAGACCAGCCTTGCACTTGAGTTGTAGCCCAAGCCGGCCTCGAACTCACAACGCTCCGCCTACCTCAGCCTCCCGAGTGCTGGGATTAAAGGCGTGCGCCACCACGCCCGGCTTACAGTGCATTTTCAATGGTAGAAAAGTTGGAATTGATCTGGGCTTTCAACAGTAGAGGATAATTATCACTACTGCTTTTTGTGGTGCTGAGGACAGAATCCTGCCTTGCATATACTAAGCAAGGCCTCTACCACTGAGCTATACACCCAGGAAATGTTTTTAATGTTCAGACAACTAAAATAGCTTTTCAATTTTGTCTTACTGTAAACAGATGTTTTATAAAAGTGAATTTTGAGAACTATTCCTCAGGTCCACAATATCACGAAGATTTATCGGTCAGTAAAAGCTCCTAAGAAGCCATTTAGCATCCTTCCTGGGGCTGTGGGATGCAGCAGTAACCCAGCCTACCTGAGGGCAGGGTGGCCACTGCCACAAGAGCCGCCCAGGGTAATCGCAAACCATTTGGAGGACCTAGGCCTCTGCCAGGTGGCGCGCGCTGGCCACCTGCGGGAAGCGGCGGGGGTCACCCAGCCTTCCGGCGGCTGTCCTGGGGGTCTGGTATGAAGTGAGGAGAGAGGAGCAGGGCCAGACCAGCTGTGGGCCAAGAGTGAGCACTGAGAGTTGCTCTCCCTCCCAGGAGCAGGGATGACCCTTCCTCTGAAGGCCGGTGGGGTGCGGGAGCAGCACCCCCGTTCTCCCCCAAGGCACGTGGAGAAAGTCTGGGTGAGCGCTGTTGCTGGAGTGATGTGGGTAGAAGTGCAGTTGATGAGACCTGGAGACGGGTGGGCCAGTGGCGAGGACATCCTGCTTTTGGGTGTCCCTGGGGTGTGCAGAGTCACCACAGCGCTGCCACTGGAGGGGTGATGCTGAAGTTGAGAACTTCCTGGTGCCTGCAGGTGCTATGGCAACCTGCATAGTCCTGAGAGCTCTGGTTCCCGGATTCCGTGTGCGGACTGTAGACAGCCAGGGCCAGGACCAGTGTCCACCTGCCTCCTCCCATAACGGGAGCAGGCGTTCCTGGGTGGCCAGGGAGGCCGAGGGGCAGGCGCTAAAGAAAAGGCCCTTTGGAGGTCGGTGACAACTACCAAGTGTTCAGCTACCATGGATCCTGAATTCTTGAGCTAAGGTGAATTGAATACATTATTTTGAATTGTGATCTGCAACCTCAGTGGCTTTTTACCGGATGGGCTGCTGTGTGTCTGAGAGTGTGTCAGATCTTCCCAGGTCCTCGGGGTGTGAGAGGGGAACAAGGGCTGACCTTCCCAGCGTGCAGTGCACCCGGCCACACCCTGGAAACACCTCGTTCCTGGCACCTGGTGGGGAGGGGTTAGATCGGGACCCAGAGACCTCCAGGTAGTGTGGACGCTGAGTTTTCTGTTAGAACAGTGCTGTTCTATCTCTGGATATCCAAGTTAGCCCAGTCACCTTTGTCCTAGTCATGTGAACATGTATTTCACCCAGTCGAGTTTAGGCATTTAATGGTAGAACTAGGAATGTCTATGAGATCTGGCTGCGAAAGTGTTTTGAGTAATCCTAATTTCGGTGCAGCATCTGTTAGATCACCTTTCATTCACTGTCTTTCGGAGGAATGCGTAAGGCCTTCTGGTAGAAGGCGGAGGCCTTTCATGACTGGTTGGAGCTGGAGAGGTCAGCCTGGAGTCCCTGTCAGCAGGCGTGCAGGGCTCCGGGAGGCCCAGGCAGCCGGCCAGCTTGCAGGCCACACCGGGGTGGTGCGGCTGCGAAGCCTGACTCTGCTGCGGCTGTGGCGCCCCGTCCTCTCCCCGTGAACCCGCCCCAGCACTGTGTCACCAGGGCGCCATTCGCGGCTCACCGGTTGCCTCTGACCCCTGCAGTCTACCCTGACGGCAGAGTCTGCATCTCCATCCTTCACGCACCGGGTGACGACCCCATGGGGTACGAGAGCAGCGCCGAGAGGTGGAGCCCTGTGCAGAGCGTGGAGAAGATCCTGCTGTCGGTCGTGAGCATGCTGGCGGGTAGGCTGGCCCACACCTGGGGCTCCCTCGTGCAGCCCTGTCTGGGTTTTCTTTCTTTGGAATTAACCTGTGGACATTATTTTAATTTAGTGGTGCTTGTCTCCACTTTTCCAAATGTAAATGTACTTTTCCTAGTTAAAATTCTAAAGACAGTCTGGTGTCGCGTGGCACACTGTGGCCCATGATGGACCATTCCCTCATCCTTGGGCATCTTGTTCGTCCAGTAGGCGTTCACTGGGGTCCCACTGTGTGTGTCACACTACCCTGGGGTGTAAAGCTCCGTGTGACAGAGGCCCACGCTTTGAAGCCCCACATTCTGGAAGAACTTTCCAAATCAACAGCTAAAGGCCAGTATAGTAAACCACCATGGGATCGCAGACCACTTGCTGGCTGAGCTAAGGATACCAGGGGTTAAGGGAGGAGTGAGGAAAAAGCATGTGGGGTGGAGGAACCAGCCGGGCCAGGGTGGCAGTGGACAAGCCAGTGGGGCACTGCCAGGCCTACAGCAGGAACCAAGGCTGGAGCAGGGCCGGTGGCGTCCCAGTGGGCACGATGTCGTTGATTGTGCTGCAGGAAGTCTACGCCTGCAGCACTGGGCAGGTGGTATGGTAGGAGGAGGCCCCAGGCCTTGTGATCGGGAGTCAGCAGCTCCTGAGCCCGGCCGAGTCCGGTGGGCTGAGAGTGCAAGCTGTCAGACGCCTTCTCCCTGGTACTCAGGACTCAGGGTTCTGGTGTGAGGGCCGGCATCAGGAATGCAGAGGAGCCCAGAAGTTGGGGTGCAGGAACAAGCAATCCACCCCGCCCAGTTGAGCTGGCCCATCCCCAGCAGTAGGAGAGCTGTCCCTGTGGCTGGCTGTGGAAGTCGTGCGCCTCCTAGCGGTGCCCTCACACAGTCTTGGCCTCCCTGCAGGGGCAGGTGAGAAGGCCCTGCGTGTCCCCAGCACATCTCCTGGAGGGGCCCCAGCGTGTCACGCCTTCCCTTGTCTTTCAGAGCCCAATGACGAGAGTGGCGCCAATGTAGATGCTTCTAAAATGTGGCGGGACGACCGTGAGCAGTTCTACAAGATTGCCAAGCAGATTGTGCAGAAGTCCCTGGGGCTGTGAGTCGGCGCCCCGCGCTCAGGCACGTGTGCAACCGCAGAGCAGCTCCAGCCTGTCCTGCAGACACTCGGTGGCAGTGCTGCCCTGCTGGCTCCCAAACAGGCGCCTTACAGCACCACAGCCTATTGTCTCTTCCTTTCCACCCAGACAGGCTTCTCTCTGGACCAGCGGCTCACTGCTTGCTGCACGTCCCAGGGTCCCCCCGGATACCCAGGCTGGCCGTCTGCCCTGTAGTCACTACCTCTCCTTTCTCAGCAGTGCGGCCTGCAGCCGCTCTCCCCTCCTGGGGCACAGGCCGGCCTTCAGGCTGACAGGACACCAGCGAGGCTCCTAGCGAAGACTTGGGCCTTGGCGGAAGCAGCGGGTGGGGCTGCGGGCTCCTCGTAGTGCCCGGTCCCGTGCCCCGGGAGGTGTTCCTTTCTCACCTGGTACTCACCAGCAGGGCTCGTTCCCACAGCTGCCGCTGCGCTCTCACACTTAGAGGTCCTCCCGGGGGACGCTTTGGAACTGCGCCTATGAGGAGGTCACTGCTGGCCACGGAACTGATGGCTTCTCCTGGTTGCATTTTAGGGGCTTGCATTCAGGTCCTCATTACTGGCACTCGCTAGAGAGCAAAGTTTTAGTGGTGTTTTCTCCTGGACCCTGCGGAAGCTTTTTCCCTTTTTGACCTAAAGCTGAGCAGCTCCAGGGTTCCGCCCTGCACAGGGCAGCTGCGTGGCGATCTGTGACGTCAGTGTGGTCCGAGTGTCCCTGTCAGCGGATGGCGCTGGGCAGCCCAACGCCTGGAGGAGGCTCACACAAGCAATAAAGAACCTGTCTCGTGCAGGAGCGAGCACCTGGCCTAGTCCAGGCAGGTCCCATTTAAACAGGAGTTTCTATTTTTAAAATAAGGGGCCGAGCAGGAGACCTGCACTAGGTTCGCTTCACATCGCCCTTCTCCCTGTCGCTGATGTGGCCCGTGGACTGTCGCCCTTTCCCCAGGGCCTCTTATCTCATGGCGTGAACAGTGCTGGTCCGGGCTCCACGGGGGCTCTGGAGCCAGGTCCTTCCTTCTTACAGGGCGCTGTTCACTGCTGGAATTCAGCGTGGGGCCTTGCGTCTGGGACAGGCGGAGGAGGAGGGGTCGCACCTCAATAGTATTTCCGGGCCTGAAGAGCTGCTGCCCTACTGCGGGTTGGGAAGTGGTCCCTGCGTGTGGACAGGCCGGGTGGGGCAGCCGCTCCACGGACTGGCCACACTGTGACAAGTCACCTGTAGGCTTCTGTGGGAGGTGGAAGAGAGGCAGTCTCTTTACAAAACAAAGTATTTTTATTCATTTGTATTTATTAAACGAAAAATCCCTTGTTGTTCCTCTTCTGTGGTGGAATTTATTTACTGTTACAAATAAAGTTCTATATTCTCCCTCTTCTCTGCGGTGCTTTCCTTGGTCGTGTCTGGTGTGACCGTATGGGAACCTGCCCAGCTTGCCAGCCCGGGCCGGCCGGAGCTGTGGTGGCTGCTGTTCCTGCGCCATACGCGGCGCCCTCTGCGCCCCTGCGAGAACTGCCCCTGCAGACTTGCGCTCGCCTGAAAAGGTCGCTCTTCATTCCCTGACCTTTCCGCCGCGTTCTCTGGCCTCTGGGGTCTGCATCGGGGCCGTGTGGGATGGGGCTGTAGGGGAGTTCACGGATGTCAGCAGTGGTCCCACGAGGGGACCTGGCGTTTGTCCCCAGTGGAAGGCAGCAGGGTGTTAGGTCCCACCAGGCTCCTGCAGTTTACCCTGATGACTGCTGTGCAGCCGCAGCTCCCTCCAGGTCGGCTGTCTTCTTGCTGGTCAGAGAGCTGTGCTGGCTTTCTGCAAGTTCGGTCTGTCTGGATTGAATGTTATCCTTGGTTCCCCCTAGGGGTGGCTCCAGAACCCAGGGTTGTGGCTGCAGCTCCCCTTCCCGCTGTGGCTGCTGTCAGCAGAGCATCCCTTGGGCCTCTCTCTTCCCACACCTCTGGCTGGGGCACACTTGACATCTGGGGCCGAAGAGACTGTCATGTCCGCTGCTGGCTCTTCTGTGTAGCTCACTTATTGGGCCGTGCCCACCCCCTGCGGCCCCGCCCCAGACCCTTACACCCAGCTTCACTGGCAGGACCCTGCTCCTACCGCGCCAGCTGCCCCGCTGGGCCCCAGGGTCCAGTGCTCGTGCCCCCTGCCTGTACTTGGAAGTGCCTGGCAGACCCTCTGGCGCCTCTGTGCACAGCCTGGTACAGAATCTTCCACTTCCCATGCCAGATGCCTGCTGCCAATGCCTTGCCCCTTACACAGCATCCTGTCCGGGTGGCAGGATGGTGGCATGCCGGTCCCTGAGGGTGAGGAGCAGGGCCGGTGTTCAGGAGCCCTGAACACGAGAGCTCTGTTCCTGCCCGCCAGCGCTGCTGCCCCTCGGATCCTGTCCCGGAGAGCTCCGCGCATGCTGTAGCTCGCTTCCACCCTCGCTTCCTCTTGGACTGCAGTGGGCAACGTGGGGCAGAGAGCCCGCTTCCCTGGTGCACGGTGTGGAGATGGGCCTGGGCCGGAGGGAGGGTGGCATCCTCAGGGCACCCCTGCCACCAGCTCCCCACGGGCTTGCCTTGTGGGAGGTTAGTGGGAGGTTCTTTTCAGTTTCCCTTCCTGAAGCCTAGGGCTCCAGCGTGGGGTGTCCTGTGCACCCCTCACGTTGGGTCTGTGCTAAGCTTGGGCCTGGGCTGTGTGCGTGCAGGCAGGGGTGTGGGTGTGAGGTCCGCCAGGCAAGGCAGATGCTGGGAACCGACGTGCAGAGGGTGGGGCAGGGCGGAGGGCAGGCAGCAAGCTGCTGCAGTCCCTCTGCACCAGGGCCGCTGTGTCCAGTGCTGACCTGTGCTTGGCGAGCCAGCGAGCTCCGAGCACTGGCTGGCATAGGCACTGCTTGGAGTGCCTCAGGCGCCACCACCCAGCTTGCCCTGGTCCAGGCGGGGCAGGGCCATGGTGAGGGGCTGTGTCAGTGCTGGGGGCCCGTGCTGCCCAAGGAGCCTGTTCTGGGCCGCCAGTCCTGTGGCACTGCCAGGGCTGCACTGCAGGCTCGCTCGGCTTGAGAAGGCAGAGCCTGGCAAGGAGTCAGGGTCAGCCTCAGGAAGCCGAAGAGAGCGAGGGAGGTGGGGGGTGGACGTGGGGTCCTGTCCCATGGTTAGGGCTGAGGTGAGCCTGTTTGGTGGTCTCCTCGTGGCTGTGAGCTGATGGTCCAGTGCTGCAGCTGAGTGGAGGGGTTAGCTGGAACCCGGCCTTGGCAAGCCAGGTGCCTCCCAGGTCTGAGGAGGACATGCCGAGCCCTGGCTGTCCTGTCCTGGCAGCTTCCCAAGTGGCCACAGCAGCTGTACCAACAGGAGGGACCAGGGAGCAACAGGACTGCTGGCACCAGGCCCACCTCCGGCTGGTGGACACTGACTGGGGCTCAGGGACCACTGATGTGCCAGCAGGGACAGTCGTGCCCCTCCTGAGCCAGTGTGCGTGTGCCTGTAGCTTTCTGGCAGAGGACCTGATGTTGGAGCTGGTTCAGGGGAACTGGAGACATGAGGATTGTCCTCTCCTGATGGGTCTTTGAAATCCTGGTGCTGCGCCAGGGAGCTGGAACCACATGAAACGGCGCCGCGGAGGGCAGAGCGGGCCGGGCTCCCTTGGGTTTTCCCTGTTGGAGCGGTTCCACCTGGCTGGCAGCTGGGCAGCAGGGTAGGGGCCAGGCGACAGGGTGGGCAGGGGCTGGACAGCAGGGTGGGGGCTGGGCCGCAGTGCCGTCTCTATACTCATGGGCCCTTCCTGCTTCTGAGTTCCTGCCGTGGGTGCAGCGCGCACGCGCGTGTGTGTGTGTGTGTGTGTGAGAGAGAGAGAGAGAGAGAGAGAGAGAGAGAAACAGGACGAATGCTGGGGCCTTGAGTGTTCCTGGACGGCGCTTGGCCTGCCCTTGGCCGCAGCCCGAGTCACGCAGTCTGTCTCCCCATCCCCGACTGTGTCCGCATCTCTGTCTGTCTCCCTCCCCTGGGCCTGGGGCTCCTGGACCTGGTGCACATGTGTGGGCGGTGGCACCGGTGGAGCAGGGCCGATGGGCGCCCCAGCAGGCACACCCAGAGCTGTGCCACCTTCTCCCGCGCTAAGAAGCTGACAGCTCTGGTCAGGACAGGCGTGTGACCTTGGCTGGCCGCTCCTGGGTCTGTCCACGGAGCACCCGGGGCTGGGCCCACTGTGCTGTGTTCCCAGGCAGCATGGGGTGGTGGCGGCCCCCACTGTGCCCTCCATTCCTGGTCACAGGGACAGTGCTGTCTGGGCTGGCTGGGAGGAAGCTGGAGGGGAGGAGAGGAAGGGGAGCCGCTGTGGTCCTGGCGTGGCTGTCCCTCTGCCTGGGCTTCTCCCCAGTTCTGCTCTCGGAACCCGCCGGCCAGTGCTGCAGCCCAGCTGCCTCTCCTGGGAGCCTGAGCCAGCGGAGTGCGGCTGCTGTGCAGTGTCGCCCTGTGTGGTCACTGTCCGCATTCAGTTCCATCCGAAATCTGCCTCTGCCGTTCACCGCGTGAGGGCCTCAGGTCCCGCCCGGAGGTTGCAGTTGAGTCCGGTGGAGGACAGAGGCCCCGGGGGCTCACTCGGTCTCAGGCAGCACCAGAGTCCAGCGGATACTGCGAGACTTCTATCTCCCTCCTCGTCTTCCTCTGTTCCTGATGCTGTCATAGAACAGCACAGACTGGGGGATTAGAAAGAACAGACATCCGTTTTCTCACAGTTTGGAGGCTGGGGCATCCATGATGCTAGGGCCCTGCAGCTTCCCTTGTTCAGAAGGAGGAGGCTGCTGGTCTCCAGGGTGGTGCCACTCCCTGGGCATGAGAAACTGTCCCTACGCGGTGGGGAGAAGGGCTGACGAGCTGGGCCACATGCAGTCTCCTTTGTGGGGTCTTAGCCCCACCAGGGGAGGAGCCTCCTGCCATAGTCACCTCCTCAAGGCTGGGCCTCAGCGCCCTCACGGAGGGGACGGTCACAGCACAGCAGGTCTGTCAGCTCGTTGGCGGATGCCGACTTCTGTCCTAACCATGGCGCGCACACCGGCTTGTGTGTGCTTAGATGCTAAATTTACAGAGCCCACGTTTCCCCTCACTGACGCTTCCTTCCGCTCCTCCTGCTTCATGCCGGTCCAGAATTGTAGTAACTCCCATGGGTCAGTTCCAGCCCCAGGCACCCCACCATGCTTTGTGTCCACAGTGCCTTGTCCAGTGTGATTCCTTCTGCTCTGAGCAGGCCTCTGTCTGGATGAAGAGAGGAGTGGGAGCTGAGGAGCACGGCGCGGGGTAACCACCGGCCTCTGCCCGCTTCCTGCGGGCCGGGTCTGTGCTGCCGCCTCCGGCCTGAAGGAGCCCTCGCTCCCCCAGGCCTGGGCTTGCGTTTGGACTGTATTGGTCCTGGCTCTAGGACCCTGGCTTCACGGTTTCTCCTTTCAGCTCTGCAGAGGTCATAGTGGTGTCGCCTCTGTAACTGTCGCTCTTCCCCACGGCTTCTGAAGTCCTTTCTTCTGCTCAGCAGCTTGACCGCGGCCTGCCTCTGCGCCTGAGCTGGTCTTCATCTCGCTCAGGACTGACTGAGTTTAGACTTGGGAAGTTGCACTCATTATTTCTTCGTATTTTTCCCTTCCTCCTCCTTCCCTCTCTCCAGGACCCCAGCTCTGCGTGGGTTAGGATGTGCGGTGCTGTCGCCTCTTCTGGCGCGTCTCCCATCTTCTTCCCCGTCTCCTGGGGACGGGTTCATTGCTGTTCGGCTGTTTTCCGGGTGAGCCCACTGCGAGTTACTCACTTCGGAGCTAATGAACAGAACAGTAGGATTTGCGTTTTTTTTAGCTTGCGTCCTCATCCCCCCGTCTCGCTGTCCCTTCACCCTCCACCTGCCTCAGCATCTTTGCTAAGTCCAGCCCCTGTGCACCTCAGGTTTGGTTCTGTCCCTGCCTGTGTCCCCGAGGGACGCGTGTCCCTCTTCCTCCTTTTCCTCCTTCTTCGCCCTCTGTTTGTTTGTTGTTTTTTTGAGACAGGGTCTTGTTACGTCTTCCAGGCTGGCTTTGAACTCATGGCGCTCTTCCTGGCTTAGTGGCCTGCGTGCTGGGGACGCAGGCACCGCTCTTCCTTCTGGCCCCTGATGTGTTCTTTGCTTATCTTCTGCATCCTAAGCTTGGCTGCTGAGGGCGCTGACCTTAAGTGCTGGCGGCTGAGCGGTGCATTTGCCATCCAGCTCGGCCGGGTCTGGTCCGAGGGCTGGTGAAGGTGCTCCCCATGCCCGTTCCACTTCTCAGGACTCTGAGTCCCACCTGCAGCTCCCGTCAGGACCCAGAGGGCAGGCATGGCCAGGCAGGTGCAGCACAGACCTTCCTCGAGGGTCCCATGCCCATTGCCCACACTGGGCATCAATCAGCTGGTGCCCACAGGACCCAGTCCTTGTACTGGCCTGGCCAGGACTTCGGTGTCCCTGACCCCTGTGGCCGCTGTGTGTTCTGCTGACCCCGGGCAGGTGTTTCCTGTCGCTGCCCGTGTGCTCACGCTAAGCTTGGACGGGAGGTCCCACCCCGGCGGCTCGCTGCACACGGCGCACCTGCAGGCCTGCTCCAGGCTCCGGTCCCTCCCACAAGCCTCCCTGCCTTTCTCTGCCCAGATCCCAGCTGGGGGGACCTGGGGCCTTGTCCCGGGAGCGTCCCCCCAGTGACCACAATCTTCACCCATCCTCGGTGAAGTCACTTTCCGGGCTGGGCACAGGATGACTCCACATGCAGTGTGGTTGGCTGGCTCCGGGCTGGGCCTGAGAGGAGGCGACACTGTGGTGGAAGGCACGGGGAGTGAAGCAGCTTGGGTCACGGTGGCCGGGAGCCGCGAGGGAGGCCCCCTGCAGTCCCCCACACACAGCACGCCCAGCTGTGCACGTTGTGGATTAACCACCGAGGAGCCAGGGCCCTGGGGTACAGTCACTCTGGGGGCCTCCTGATGCAGCCCCAGCTCCGTGCCAGGAGAGGTGGTCAGCAGGCAGGAAGCCACCATGGTCCCTGGGGCAAGCTGGGGAGCAGGGTGTGGTTTTGGTGGCAGTTCTGCTTCTCAGTGCCAGGGCAGGAGGAGCCATCAGGGCAGCAGGGGCAGCGTGGCTGGGGTGGGGGGACCAGTGTGCCCAGCTGACTGCGTGCAGCAGGGTGCCGCCCCCAAGGCCTGTCGTGCTGGCCCAGCCTCCTCTACCCTGTTGGCTGCCTGACTGGGGTGGCCGCCCACCTGGGTGCGGAGAGGACAGCGGTCCCTCAGGGAAGGCGGGTGAGGTGTTAGGCAGTCAAGTGTCAGGGAGGCCAGGCCCCTTCTGGAATGTTCTCTGTGCTGTGATGGGGAAAGACCAGAGGGGCAGGGATGGGAGGAGGAGTCACAGTGGCCCAGGCTGTGGCAGCCAGCACGTCACTGGGCACACGGAAGCGGGCTCCTCCCGCTGCGGCTCTCACAGGGCTCCGGAAGGGCTGCTGGCTGGGCGGACGGGGCACCAGCTTGTGCGCCACACTCTCTGAAGGCCCAGGTTGCACAGCCCGCACCAGCTGCACGCCATCCACTCCCAGAAGCCCCCAGGCACCCACCAGCTGGCACTGAGTCCATCAGATAGTGTCCACTTCCCCCGGAGCACCCCACGTTTGTGGACCAGCTTCAAGTATTTTCCTGTACCCTCGAGACACTGATTAAAAAGTAATTAACCTAAATTTAGCCTGATTGTCATAAATAAATTAGCCACATGAATCACCTGTGATTCGCCAGCCCGCGCACGCCAGGCTGCCAGGTGAACATCCCCGCAGGGGAGACGGGGTCCCTGGCTCCGCGCCTGGGAGGGGCCCCCTCTGTGCAGGCCAGTGTGTCAGGTCAGGCGAGGAGGTGGGGGTCCCCAGGGAGCAGCTGTACCTCCTGGCCTCAGTGGCTTGGGCTGTGGCCACCATGCCTGGAGCTGAATTTGACGGAGAGCAGAGCCTGCCAGCCGGGTCCCCCGGCACCCGCTGTGCCCTCTGCCCGCCCTGAGGCCTACCCCATGGCCTTTGAGACATGGAGGGCTGTTTGCCGCCAGTGTGCTGTGACCAGCGGGTAGCTCTGTGGGGACCTGGACAGGGGCAGCTTATACTGGCCAGGGTGGAAAGGATTTTCTGATTCTGTCCCATGACCCTGGCTTCCTGCCCCTGGAGTCCCCCTGTGCAACCCCTCTCCTTTTTGTCTCCCCCTTGGAGTCCCTTCCAGGCCACCCCTTGGCCGTGGCTCCTTTAGGGTTCTCCATGCCCTGCGCCCCCATTCTCAGCATTTTCTGGTATCTGTTTTCTCACAAGCTCCCTGTCGCAAACCTCCTGGGTGTCGGCCTGGCTGGTCCCACCCCCGCAGGAGTGCCTCATGCCCTGCTGTTCCCGCTTTGTGCTCTCCCTACCTGGGCCATGGTAAGGCCTCCGACAAACACAGAGAAAAGCTTCTTAGTCCTTACACAAAGTCAGTGTGTGATCCTGCTGGAGAAAGTAGAGGAGATCAAGATTAGCAGGAAGACCCACGCTTCATGGGGACGGCTGCTGCCTGCGCCTAGGGCCCCAGTCCGAGTACACGCATGCTCTGTCTCCACACCTGGCACGGTGTCCACTTCCCACGGGTTGGAGAGAAGGGTGGGCTGTCCCCTCCCCTCGCAGCGGCCTGAGTCCAGAGGGCTTTCTCATCGGTGCAGGCTGCCTCCGGCCTCCTGACAGCGAGGCATGCCGGGGGGGAAGCCTGCGCCCTTGTAGAGAGGCCCCATGCTCCCGGGCTCTGTGGTCCTCAGCAGCCGTGAGGAGCCCGGCGCTCTGTGGTCTTGGTTATTCCTGTGAACTGGCTGTGCAGCTGTGGGGGCAGGCAGGCCAGTGCCTGCTGCACTGGACCTACCACGAGGCCAGGGCAGATCCCCGGGGCCTGGTACCCTGCGGGGGCAGGCATCCAGGGCCTCCCTCGCCCCCAGCCTACTTTGGTGCGTAGCTGTCGGCCCTGCGGGACCTTCTTCCCACACTCCTGGGCCTGAGGAGCGCCTTCCCCTTCCTCTCCGTCCCGTCCTGCCATGCTCAGTGCACTAGGAAGCAGTTCGAATTTTGATTGAGGGCGCGCGAGGGAAAAACAGGAAGTCAAGGTGGTATTCTGATTTCTAGGCAAAGCGGGGAACAGGTATCCTCTCCGGGGCTGCGCAGGGCTTCGACCGGCTGTTCCCCTCCCTGCCGCTGCTGCGTATGCGCAGGGGCTCCCCCAGCCCCGCAGCTCTTCCCTCAGACTGCAGGGGCTCCTGGCACCCGCTGCCCTCTTCCTCTCTTCGTGGTGCTAGGCGTGGAATCCAGGGCCCTGCACGCGCTGGGCAGCGCTGCCCACTGAGCTGCAGGCCCAGCCCGGCACCCACTGCTGGACTGGACCCCCGACACACTGTGCCCCCCTTGCCTGCTTCCTTCTCTGTGTCCACATAGCCTGGCGCGGAGGGCACTTCCCAGCACGATGGAGCAGCCCTGTAGACATCTGTGGCATGAACAGCACATCGAGGATCTGCCTTCAGACCCAGATGCTACACAGGTGAAGGTCACATCAAGGGCATGTACCGTGAGTGGCCACTGTGGGTTGGGGATGACTTTCTGCTGGTGAACTATGAAATACATGGTGAATTTTAAATTAAAATTTTTTTATTGTAGTAGAAAACCCATCGCCATGCTTCTCTCTCAAAACACTTCCCCTTTTGAGCGCTTTCTTTCCCTTTCATTATCATAAGATCTATTGTACATTTTGGATCTTATTATTCTTTCAGTTTTTTTTTTACACTAGGGAGACAATATGATATTTACAAATGTGAGTTTGATTTATTTCACTTATGAGTATGGTCTCAAGTTGCCTCCATTTACTTATAAAAGCCTCAAGATTATCCTTCTTTATAACTGAGTAATATTCCATTGTATAAAAATACCACATCTTTTTTATCTGTTCTGCAGTTGATGGGCATTTGGGTTGCCTAAATCTTGTGACATGAACAACTATTTCTAAGATAACAATATGCAATATATTAACTAATGTTAATTTCCTACATTTTTTTTTGAAATTCTGTATTTTTTTTGGTTTTGTTTTGCTTCTTAAAATAAAAAAAATTTAAAAATACTCCCCCTTGCTTAAACACTCTTACCATTTTTGGCCCTTTCTGCAGCAGCACCAAAAGTTCTCTTTCATGTCTTTCTGAGGTATGATCAAAAATAAGGTGAATATTGCTGCTAAGTACCTTCCAACAGAAAGGCGTCTCCTAAAAACAGGACGCTGTGTCCTCGTCCACCTTATTCTCCAGATCAGGCACCGTGCAACTTCCGGCCCCTCCCCAAAGTCGAAGTGACCGTGAAAAGTCAGTGTTGTGAATCTGTTCAGAACAGCGAGGCAGCCGGGGTAGGGCAGCTAAAGACCCTCAGGAAAGAGGACTCCAGACTGCTGCGGGCAGAGGCCAGGATGAAGGGATGAGTGTGTGTGAAGTGAGGGGGAGTGTTTTGAGGGCGATTGGTGGCAATGTGTCTTTTCACATAATGTAAAAAGTTGTAAACATTCCGAGTATTTTTTAATCACCCCCAGGCGAAGAAGCTTCCGCTGCCCCTGGCTTCTCTGCCCTTGTCAGCCCCTTTTGGCGCCTCCAAAGGAAATGCGTCTTTTTCTTCGGAAGCTTTCATATTTTCTCTCTGATGGTAGTTTTTTGTGGTTTCACTATAATGAAACTAGCTGTGCCTTTCTTTTGACTTACGCAGTTTGAGTTGATCTTGAATCTTCAGATTGGTGTACTTGATCAGTTTTGGAAAATTCCCAACAGGTATGTCCCAATTATCATTTTCTCCTTCTTCCCGTGCTTTTCCTTGTGGGGCTCTGAAAGCCTGCTGACCTCTCACTGTGGAGTGTGTCCCTCCCCTCCTCTGTTTTCTACTCTCTTCTCTCTCCTCGCATCTTTCTGGGTGTCTTTGGTTCCTGTTTTCCACATTACTAATCCTGTTTTTGGCCGTGAGTTGAGTCTGTCAATTCCATCTGTTAAATGCTTGACTGCAGTTACTGTGCTGGGCAGGCTCAGCCCCCGGAGCTGGCCACACCCTCACCTGGGCATCGATGAACGTGTTACCTGGCGTGGTGAGAGGAAGTTTGCAGGCGTTTCAATTGAGAATCTTGAGATGGGGAGGCTCTCCTGGAGCAGAGGGACTTTCTGGGGTGTCCGCCTCTGTGGGGTGGAAGCTGCCCCCTGCTTTCTGGTCTCGTGATTCTCTCAGCCCCGTCTGCATGTGGGCACACGGCACGGTGCAGAAGTCTGCAAACGCTGGCCTCCTGCCTTGGCCTCCTGGGTCTAGGCCCAGTAACCCTATGGCTTGATACTGCTTACACAACTCCGGGGAGATTCTTGAATGTTTTTCTAGCTCCGTAAGCTTTCCGCAGCCTGATCTACCCCTCTTCAGACCGAGAGCTGTATCTCTGTACATCAGCCTTTGCTTTACTTGGTGCCCCATTGTTTTAAGTGCAGAGGTTGCTTTCCCCTTTCCGTGCTGGGGACCCCCATCGTGAGTAGACGACGAAGAAGCTGCAGCGGTCAGGAGTGAACGGAGCCCCCTCTACGCCTGCTCGTTCCGAGGTGGGACTGAGGGGTTCTCGTCCTGAGGAACCTGGGCTTTGGGGTCCGGCAGGCCTGCCTTTGACCCTGAGGCTGGCCGCTGGGCCAGACATGAATGGCTCTTTGCTTGGCACAGGGCGGGGCTCTGTGGGCACCCTCTCTTTTCCCTCACACTGTTGCTGTTGGCTCCATCACTGTCCGAGGTGATGGACAGCACAGTTCCAGGCCCCTGAGGTTGGGGTGCTTTGAGCAGGGTCTGTTAAAGGACCTCCCAGGCCACTGTCCCCTGCTAGGTGGCTGCTGCTGAGAGCTCCCAAATCTGGCCACGGGTGGAAAGGCAGAAGCCGGGCTGCCGGGTGCAGTCCCTCACAGGGCGCCCAGCTTTCATCTTTTATGGGCAGAGGCACAGGTTGAGACCAGTTGCCAGCTGCCTCATTAGCAACAGCACTGCCGACGTCGCCCGGTGTCACTCGGAACCAGTCCAGCTTCCTCCCCTTCAGCCACCTGGAGATGCAATCGCTGGCTGATGGAGATCCTATCTGCGTTCAAAGCCACAGGCGCCTGCATTAATTACCCGAGGGGCGGTGACTCACGAGCCTCAGCTTCCCAGGAGGTGGAGGCCTTGTGGGTCGGACGGCTGTGCACACGCACATCGTGCACCTACACACTCATACACACGCATGCACTACACATGCACATGTGTATCGTGCATGGTTATGCACATGTGCACGTGAATATGCACATTCACATACACACAGTCCTGCATAACCACACACATGTAGATGTGCACGTGCGGACACACCACAGTGCCTACACATGCACGTGCTCCCCACGCGGAGAGAGGCACGTACACGGATGTGCGCACATAGAAACACTGTGTCAGCCCTGGGGCAATGCTGCATGGAAATGAAGAGCTGTCGTTGTGAAGAAGCTTCAGAATGTCTGTTTCTGCCCCTGAGCTCATCACAGCTTTGTATAAGATGTCAGCAAATTGTCACACGTAGGAAGTTCACAGTTTCATTGTGCATTCATTCAGTCATTCATTCATTCACTGTCCATTCAGGGCTCCCCAGGGACCAGGCGTTGTGCTTGGTGCTGGGCCGACAGTGGGGAGGAGACGCCGGGTGGTGGCCTGTGGAGGAAGCTGCGTCCCTGCGGCTCTGTGACCGGCAGCCCTCGGAGCACCACGGGAGCCACCCAGGGCAGATTCTGCTCTCTGCAACCCAGGGAACTCGGTGTCGGTGCCCTGAATGCTCACCCTGAGTGCAGGGTGCACACTCAGAGCCCAGGGGCAGCGCAGGTCGAGGCCCGGGTCCCAGCACGTAGGGTGTGTGATGGGCTGGCGTGGTGGGCGGGCCCCGGGCATCCACGGGGCATTCCTCTTCAGGTGTTCGCCCTTAATTGGCACCTGCAGTTTCCGGTGAATTCCATGGAGGCTCCCTGCCAGGCTTGGCTTCCGTGGGCTGCATTCTTGCGAGGCAGTGTGTGCTAGGAGTCGCTGCTGACACGGGCTGGTTTGGCTCCAGCAATTCGGTTATCTCACTGGTGCCGACAGTTGTTACCCACCATATCCCCTCATGCCAACTGCACTGCGAGGACTCTGCTTGCCCATCTACAGAGGCCCACCTGGCACTTAGGTGTCCTGTGTACAAAACTCCACCCGGCCACAGGGGATTGGGAATTAGATTTCTTCCAGTGGAATCCTCTAGGACTGGGGTCAACGTCCAGGACAAGCTATGTGCGTTGTCCTACAAGCAGAGGCATCTACGCGGGTACGGGTCACAGGCAGGGCATGAGGGAAACGCCACTCCATGAAGTTGCATTCTTGGGTCAGAAACATGAACAGGATCGTGGTGGGCTCGTGGTAGAAGCATAAAGGATGCTTTTCGAACTCTGCCAACACTGAGCTAAGCTGGCGAGGCAGTGGGACCATGTGGTTGGGGAGCCTGATTACCTTCCTACCATTGTCCATTCAGGACCAGAGGGGATGGGGCTGTGCCCAGCATCCCGGGGGGCTCCAGGGCATGGCGTTGGCAAATCTGCCTTGAGGCCTTGTGGTGCTCAGGGTCCCCAGATTCACAGTAGATG
>RJWM01018785.1:0-40332 GCA_004363535.1 Dasyprocta punctata
GACTAAGGCTCTGGTTTTTAGGTGTTTGCCACCTTGGTTCAAAACTTTGCCAGTTTTTTAATCAAACTGGTCTATAGGTGTAGAAACATTATGAAGGGAATAAGAAAAAGGAAAGGAATTAAAATGTATGTGTCACTGTGCATAGCAAATGAAGAGGTTTTTCTTTAGATTCTATTTTCATTAGTGCATGTTTGCAGTATGTGATGCTTACATCCATTGTGGGGAGTTAGTTCAGGTACACAGCACAGCTTAATTCTTTTCTCATCCTCTTCTCCTCTTCCCCCTCCATCTACCTGGATCAAAGAAAGAATCTTCTGTTTTCTGCTCATTTGCCGGCAAGATAACAAGTTTTCCAGGTATGAGTGCATCTTATACTACTCACACAGGTGAAATTCTCATGAGTCTTGATGTACTGAAAATATGATGTATTAGTCCCTTTTCTGTTACTACAACAAAATTTGTAAGGCTGGGTAGTTTATTTAAAAAGGAGAATTATTATATTTAGCTCATAATCCTGAGGCTCAAGGGTACAAGGTGGGCTTCTGCTCAGCTCTGGTGGGGGTCAGGGCCGATGTTATCACAAGGGTGGCAGTGGCGAGAGAGGGTACCAGAGGCCTGGAAGGGGCCAATCTTGCTCTCTTGTAGGAATGCTGTCTCTTAGGACCTCAGTCCACAAAAAACCACATTAATCCCTTCTGAGGATGCTGCCCACAGTGACCTAACCACCTTCACCATCAAAGACCAGGCTCAGTCTCTTAAAGGTTCCACTTCCTCTTAATCCTGCCAGAGGACCAAACTCCTACAGCTGAGCTACATACAAAGCAGAGCATATAAGAGAATTCTTTTTAACTTTTGCTAATACATGTTAAAACTATACTCACCAAAGCAAAAATAACTCATTTTAAAGAATCAGACACATTAAGATACGAGTGTGTAGGTTATACATTTTTCATACATAGCATAAGCATATAATAAATAAAACTGCTTGGAACTGATCTGCCATTCACAGCCAGACATCGACATTCTTACAAGCTGGCTGGACACTCATGGTCAGGCCGATCTGTTCTCCTGTTGGGCAAAATCTCACAGAACACCTGTGGTAAATGAAGTCGCTCTGAGAATAAGGTAAGTGACACCCTCCCATCAGAAAGGTCACCTTGTAACCCATAATACCAAACACTCCCCTTTTTCACTAAATGAGTGACTGCTACTTCTTTTAGCAATGATAGTCTTTTACACAATTTAGTCTGTTCACCCATAAATAAGATTTATAGACACCAATCATAGAATTGTCCAGTTGACTCTGCTTTCTTAGATGGTCCCAAAAATTACACAGCCAAGGCCTAAACTCTATGGCAGGTTCTGATGCCCTCTCACTTAGACACTTCGTGGAGGCTTATAATGCGCATTATTCCTCACTGCAATGAGAAACCAACCCAACTGCTAGACTGTGGGTAAGTTTCTGTGGTCTGTGGCTGAAAAAACTTAGGTGTGTGTATCCCTACACGCATATGTGTGTGCATGCATTTATATTCATATATCCATCTATATACACACAGGATGAACAGAAGCATAAAATGGCTATATAACTTAGCAGTTTTCAAGCATAATATTCCTTAATTTCCTTTAAAACTCTTCCCAGCAGCTGGGCTACGGCTTCTTACTACAGACATCTGCTCAAAGTCAACTTTGCATTACTTTATATTTAGCAGGCTGACAATCTATAGTTACATAATACAATCTGGATATTTGTGTAGGAAGCCATTAACTTTCATCCCTACCCAACCAAATGAACTGCCTCCCACCTAAGAGGCAAGAGGCCCTGAAAAGCTACAAACTCCCCCAATTTCTTACACTCTGAAAACCTTCATCCTTACAAATTTATTTCCACCTATGCTAATTTCTCCCACCTCCTCGCCCTTCCAGGTGATGGGGGAGCGATCCTTTCCAAGCAAGCTCCTCTGCCGGGACCTGGGTCCTTCCCTCCCGTCCTGCCATGCTTTTCGTCTCATCGTGTAACCAGACAGCCCTCTCCGCCAGACTGAACGAGTGTTCCCCACCTCACACAAACAACCCTCCCTTCTTTCCACCCCTCATCCCACTCCACCTGGTGCGCCTCTGGCTTGCACTCGCTGCTGAGGTAGACCGCAGTCCTCCTCTGTGTTTCCCACTCTGTCACCCACTAACTGCCGCATCGCATGCACCCTGCACTCCACCAGCTGAAACGTGCTGGGTCCCCACGCACTTCCCCTGACTGCCAAGCGCGAAGCACCAGCTATCTGTCTAATTTCACTTGGTGTCTTCTGAGGTCACTGGATAGCAATCATAATTCACCTGCAGATCACTTTTTCTTTGGTTACTACGATCTCATTTCCCTTGATTTCCTCTGAATTCTTGGGTGGATTCTCCTGTCTACCCTGCAGAATCCTCTTTCCCTACTCGCTCTAGCAGCCATCACCTTCCTTAGACTTTCTCTGGCCAGGTGCACCTGGACTCACAGCCTCAACTCCCCTAAGGACATCTCCAACCTAGACCTTTGAGTTAAATCACTTACACAACATCTCCACACAGATAATGGATAGCTCACATGTTACACTGTTTAAACTAACTTCCCTCTCATTATTGCCACTGTGACCTCCCACTCTTCTTGAATTCTCCAACAAATTGAAGGAAATCACCTCCTATGCAGGTATCTAAGCAAAAACTAAGACTCCTCCTCTCCCCACATTCAACAGAATTGGGAAAACTGTCAATTGTGATCTCAGCATCTCTGGAAACCAGTGCCTCCCCTTCTACCTTCTCTCATTTTCCCCTAAACTAAGCTGGCTTTGCTCCCTATACCCAGGCCTCACTCCCTCATATTGTACATAGCTGTCACAGAAAAGTATTAAACAGATGTCTATTAAGCTGATGTCTGTAAGAGGCTATTAGAATAAAGGCCAAACTCCTCTGCTCATCAGTATTTCCAGCCTTACCTCCCCTTACTTTCCACAGGTTCCTAAATTAGTGACTCCAGGTCTGTTTTGGATCGGAACCTGATAAAGAAAAGAGGTTTTAGTTCACAGCCTTAGGGGGCAGAAACCCTACGTAGAGTACCTCTGCCCAATCGGCTTCTAGTGAGGGCCTTCTGGTTGTGTTCCAACATGGCTGACAGTATCACATGGCAGGAAACCATGTGAGGCAGCTCACGAGCTCGTGAGATGAGAAGAAAAAGATCAGAGTGGGTCAGGCTTACTGTTTTATAACAATCTGTTCTTGAAGAAAATAATCCATCCTGATATAGCTGCATTAGTCCCTTCTGAGAACAGTAACCTTAACCCTTAAAGGTCCCACCATTGGACTACATTGGACAACTAAGACTCACCATGAGTTTTGATAGGGACAAATCACATTCAAACCACAGCACTGTCATACCAGTGTATTTGCAATTTCCTTCCAAACTCACACTTCCTATTCACATTTCTTCTTATATGCATAGTAATTCCACTGCCCTCCCCTTTCCTTGCCTCTTAAAACCTATCAAGAGGAAGTACTCCTGGGGCAAGGAGGTAAAGCAATGACTTTCTTACACTGACTGGATCTTAAATTAGTTTAATCACTTAGGCAAAACAGATTGGCATTAGCTATTACTAAGTTAGCAACATACATATCTACCATGACCCAGACATGCACTCAGGAAAACATCCCAGCACAATTCACCACATACACACCACACACACACACATTCATAGAAGTACTGTGTAGTAGCTGAAGATAAGAATTAATCTACATGTCCAACAGGAGATTGGATAGATTATAGTGTGGCTACATAATGAACTACAATATAATAATGAAAATGAATAAATGAAGGTTATATGTAACAATTTGAAATTCATAAATAATTGCTAAAGTTGTTTCACTACCCATTCCCCCGCCATGAGTGTCTAAGCACAGGTCCAAAAGCAACAGGGTCAACTTATCAAGAGCTGAAATCTCCAAAACTTATGAGCCAAAATAAACCTTCTGTCCTTATAAGTTAATTGTCTTAGTTATTTTGTTACAGTAATGAAAAGTTGACTAACAATGGTGAGCAAAATACATGAAACAGAATTCTATTTCTACAATGTTCATAACAGAATATACTGACTAGAGATGCCTGTCTCAAGTGGTAAAAATATAAAGTATTCAAAGGAATAATTATAATATTATATTGAAATTTGGATCTACACAAAGGAAGAATGATGAATATGAAATAAATGCAAGCAAAAACAAAAATGCTATCTTATTTTTAATTGCTTTAGGAGATAAGCATGGAAAGCAAAATTAGTTGTATGTACTGTATATTTGTAGCAACGTGTAAAACCGGAATATATGGCAACAGATGTATGATAGGGAAGAACTGGAACACACTGTTCTAACACCCTGATATTACACAGGCAGTGGCATATTTTGAAGGCTCCTATTAACTCTATGTAGATCATTCCATGAAACAGATATGAAAGAAAAATAATTTTGTAGAGATATGTGACACTGAACTCTAAAAGTTGGATTGTGGGTATTATCTGGATTTGGGGGATATGTAGTTCAGGCTGGCCTCAAACTCACTATGCACCCCAGACCACTCTCAGACTTGCAATCCCCCACCTCAGCCCCACAACTACTGTGTTGTATTTTTACAATAATAAATATACTCATGTTTAAAAATGTCAGGCCACTGTCACCTCAGGGGAAGAAAGAGTTATCACAGGAAGGGACAGAGCTTCTTAGATGCTGACAATCTTCTATTTCTTGTCATGGCTAGTAATTCCAAAAGTGTTTACAGTGATTCACTGGACTGTGCTTTATGAACTTTCTGTAGGGATATTTAACAACAGAAAATAAAAAATTTTAAACTACCATACTTAGCTCTTTTTGTACACTGGGCTAACAGTGTATCAATTTGTCGTAACCACCTTTAGCTGTGTCTTACAGTGGTTCTCCATTGAAAATTTCTTTATAAATTGCATGACTTTGCTGCATAAGTCAGACACTACTGTCTTACCCCCAAGTGAACAAAAACAGAATCGCACTGCAAGATGATTCTCATCATGTAGGTAAGATTTTTTAATTTCACAAGTGACTCTGAAAATGGTCTCTAAAATGGTAACCTAGAAGAGAAGCTCCTTCAAAACACTAACTGCATGTTCTTTATATTACCAGTATCCTAGTAGTACATAGTAAGTATTCAAAAGATGTTTGTGTCCAAGATGACCTTACCCGGGCCATGGTTAGGATCTGCACTGTTTTTAGATAAAATACACAACACAGCTGTTTATACAGAATGACCCTGTGTAGCTCCAGAGCCAGCTCTCAAACAATGTGGACTGAGACACTCATATCACATCTGTCCATCAACGGGCAGCAGAGAGAGTCTGGGGTGTAACTCAGTGGATGCAGGGGAACAAAAATTGCATTGTGGGTTTTTTTAATGTTTGGGAGGAGCTCACTTGGGTTCAATCCTTACACATGCACACACACACAACCCCAAGAAGAGTCAAGTGTCACAGTGCACACCTGTAATCCCATCTGGCAATCTAGGTGGCTGAGGCAGTTCTGCAAGTTTCAAGCCCAGTCTAGGTGATTTAGCAAGTTATCAAGACCATGTCTCTAAACAACAAAAAATTGACTTGGAATGTAGCTCTGTGAGGACAGCCTCAGTTCAATCCCTAGTACCACCAAAAAAAAAAAAAAAACCTAACAAAACTACAAGAACGAGATGCCTATTACCAACCAACATTTCTTACTTCAAACCATTAAAACATTATGAGTTTAGGATACTTCAGAGACCAGTAACTGTAATGTGCCTTTAATCAATGCAGTATGCATGTGTGTGTGCACGTATGTGCGCAAGTGTTAACAGCAACATCACAGTAATTCCTCAGTATTTAAAAATCTCCAGTGCCTGCCTGGTAAACACGAGGTCATGAGTTCAATTCCTAGTCCAAAAAAAATAAAAGTAAAATTTTTTAAAAATCTGAGCTCACTGTTAAGATATTAACCCCTTGTCAGATGTATGGTCTGCAAACATTTCTCCCATTCTACAGTCTGCCTTCTCACTTTATTATTTCCTGCTGTGCAGAAGCTTTGTTTAATTAGTCCCACTTGTCTACCCAAAAACTGATTGCAAAGCCCAATGACTCAAAAAATTTCCCCTATGTTTTCTTCTGGGAGTGCTACCATTTCAAATATTACATTTAAATTTTCACTCCAGTTATGTATATTAAAAAAATACAGGTACATTCTCATTCTTTTGCATGTAGCTATCTAGTTTTTCCAAAACCATTTACAGAAGAAACCGCCATTTCCTCTTTGGGTATTCTAGGTACTCTTGTTGAAGATCAGCTGGACATATATGCGTGGATTATTTCTGGGCTGCCTATTCTGTTCCATTGGTCTGTATGTCTGTTTTCTTGCTAACATCAGATTGTTAATTAGTGTGTGTATTATACTTTGAAAGTAGGAGTTGTGGTGGCTCTAGCATTGATATTCTTTGTCTAGACTGATTTGGTTATTGGGAGTCTTTTGTGGTTCAACATAATATTAGAATGGTTATATTAATAGCTTTCCCACTGCTGGGACAAAATGCCTGACATACACAATTGAAGAGGAGGAAATGACTTATTCACTCATGGTTTCTGAGGTATCAGTCCATGGCTGACCGGTTACATTGTGGGTGTGAGAAGCAGCAGAACATTGAAGTGTAAAGCTGCTAACTTCATTGCAATTGGGAAGCAGAGACCAAGGAAGAGCACCTAGGAGAGATGTACAACCCAGAGGCCTCCAGTGACCTCCCTCTAACTAGTCCCTAACAGCATATGCAGCTATGAACACCAGTAGATTAAGCCACTGATGAGTAAAGCTTCCTCATAATCTAATCGCCTTTCCAGGAGTCTCTCAATCCAGTCAAACTGACAATTAAATTTTACCATCACGATTGTTTTTTTAAAATGTCACTGAGATTCTGATAATAATTGTACTGAGTCTGTAAACTACCTTGGGCAATATGAAAATTTTAATAGTACTAGGTCTTCTGATCATGAACATGAGCTGTTGTTCCCTTGTCTTCTTTAATTTCTCTCATCAGCATTTTGTAGTTTCTATAGTATAAGCCTTTTATCTTGGTTAAATTTATTCCTAAGTATTTTATTCTTTTTAATGCAACATAGGGTTGCTTTCTTAAACTTTTTGATAGCCTGATGTTTAAAGAAATTCAACCAATTACTTTGTATGTTGATTTTGTATTTCCGGCTTTACTGAATTCTTTATTAGTTCTATCCATTTGTGACATTTTTAGGGTTTTCTGCATAAAATATGTCATCGGCAAACACAATTTCAGTTCTTTTTTTTCTGATTTCCAAGCTTTTTACTGTCTTTTCCTAATTCCTCTTGCCAGGATTTCTAGTATTATGCTGAATATTGCTCATCATTACATTGTTCCTCAATTTAGAAAAAAAGCTTTCAGTTTTTCACACTGAATTTGATGTTGGCTGTGGGATTTTCAATTATAGTCCTTATTATTTTGAAGTAAATTCTCATACATCCAGTTTATTGAGTTTTTATCATGAAAAGGTTCTGAAATTTGCCAACTGTGTTTTCTGTGTTCTATAACCAATTGAGCAGATCGTGCGATTTTTATCCTTCAATCTAAAATATATATATATATATATATATATATATATATGGAATAAAAAACTCCAATTAAAAATAAGAAGTTGTTTTGGAGGGGATCCTATGTGTGTATTTTTCTTGTTAGGGGTTTTTGTTTTTATTTCTGGGGATCAAATCTAGGGCTTCACGTGTGTTAAACACACTCTCCCATTGAGCTACACTCCCAGGTGAGCAAAGGATCTGAGTATTATTCCAAAGAATACATACAAATAACCAACAAGTCTAAGAAAAGAGACTTAACCCTAATAACAGAAATGTAAAATAAAATACATAATGAAGTATCGCCTCATTCCTATTAGGATAATGATTATAAAAATCTTCTTTTAAAAACCCTAAAATACAACAAGTATTATACAAAATGCATAGAAATTGTAACCTTACTGCACTGTTGGTAGGAATGTGAAAGGGTGCAGATGCTATGGAAAGCAATGTGTGGGTTTCTCCAAAATTAAAAGAATTATTAGGCTACAGGGATAGCTCAGGGGTAGAGTGCTTACCTAGCATATTCAAGGCCTAGGTTCAATCCTTACCACAAAATATTAATAGAAATATCATATGATCCAGGAATAAAAAGTTGCTGTTAGAAATGATAAATAGCTACACTCTTATAAAGGACATGTCAATGTCAGCAGTTCTAGCCTATTTTTCTGTAAGTCACTGTAAAGCCTATCATTCACCTCTGTTAAGGTATTTATATTAACTAACACTGCTAAGTGTTGGTAATTACAAACTATCCTGTTATTTGTAGCAGAAATTTAGTTATACAAAATCTGGGTGCTGAGACTATACCTAACTCTTGGAACAGAAGCAAGTAAGAACTCTGTGATAAAGGGAAAACTATTTGCAAGGCTACAGTATAGATTCTTCATGCTTAGAGAAAAGCCATACACACACACACACATACACACACACATGAATATGGTAATAAAGAACAGGGAAGACTAAGAGGAAAGAAAACGCAGGCAAACACTTTAGGTTTAATATTAGTAAAATCTTAGGAACCTAAATGCTTCCCTAATTTCCAAGACAGAATAATATTCTTTCAAGAGACTGTAATCAAGAAAAATATAGTCAGATATATTTGTAGCTCCAAGATGGTTCAAAGTCCTTCATCAAATACAACATTTGGAGCTAGGAAGAAGAATATAAGCCAAAGCGCATATCTGCATCTGAAGCACACCCCAAGTGAGTTCCCATGTCCAGTGATTAAGAAAAATACAGGATGGAGCAAAATAAAACCGATTCATTAGCCTGTTGTGGAAAGCAATTTAATTAGGCTTCCTAACCGAAGTGTCCCATGGTCAGAATTTAAAATTACAGGAATCTAAAGTGGCACAAAATGCACAACACTGACCTGGATATGGTTCCCACTCTATACTTATCTGTAGTCTCTTCACGGCTACTTTCACTTGGTGAGGACACAAACAATGAGATCTCTGACCCCTGAGACCAATTCTCATTCAACACACCTGAAGGCAAGTGACTTAAAATCATCTCCTGAAGTCACACCTGGCTACGCAGTCTAGTGCCTTCCAGCAAGAAAGAGGTACACAGGCTACTCCCAGCATGTGAATATCTCTGCAGGAAGAGGTATGCTCACACATCCATGTTTCAGCATTGAACTCTGGGAGTAGTTTAAGCTAAAAACCAAAGAAATTAGCTAAAAGTGAAAACAGAAACTCTACCCAATAAGAAAGAGTTTGTAACATCATCGCCTGGTAGGGTAAGACCTGCAGACTGGATCCTTGGTCTGCCTTTTTGTTCCTCCGATGGGGTCAAACATATTCCACTCAGAATTCACTATGGAAACTTTAATTTTGTGTTTCTTTTGATAAAACTTAAGTTTTTAACTGCCCTGTTCTAGAACATCTATCGGAATGACTGCTTCTAAATGAAGTACTGTCCCATCACTCAGCGTCCAAAGCCCCAATTCTTGGGCATCAAGTGGTACAGCTTTACCAGGAGATAATCAGAAAAGAGAGAAGTAAATTTAATTTATGTAAAAAGACACGCTCATGGCAAGTTAAGGCCACAGGACATGATTTCACTCTGCAGAAATGAAAGTTCACTGGTGTAAGACTGACTTCATTACACGGCATTCTGGAATACAGACACCAAACCAGCATTCAGATCCATGAGCACACTGGGAATACCCATTTAATTTAAGCAAACAGTATCTAACGCCTTACAGAGCTATTTTACATATGTATTAGTGATGCACTTTTGCCAGTACTTACACTGTCCATTTGTTTGGATTATGTGGTATGTAAGACCTTTGCATAAGCACACCTTTGATGTAGTATTTATAAATATTTCAGTGACAATGTAATTAAAGTAATGATGGCAATACTGGGCTTCTGCAATTGGGTGTTAGATTTTTATATTGTCCAATTTTGGGTCTTGTGTGTGTGTGTTGTGTGTATAAGTCCGAATGTGCAGAGTATTGGGCAGACACTATCGCTCAGCTACAACTCTAATCTTTGGCACTTTTTGTTTTGGGGTGTTTGTTTTGTTTTGGTTTTGTTTTACTGAGGAATGAACCCAAGGTCTTCCCATTGAGCTACATCCCCAACAGTTTTTTGAATTTGTTTTTTTAATTTTATTATTTTATTTTATTTATTTTTTTGGTACCAGGGATCGAACTCACAACCTCACGTCTGCCAGGCAGGTGCTTACACCACTGAGCTAAATCCCTGGCCCTTCTTTTTTTATTTTGAGACATGGACTCACTGCATGACTAAGTTGCCCAGGCAGGGCTTGAACTTGCAATCCTCTTGCTTCCATCTTACAGACTGTTGGGATTCTAGGTGTGCACCACTGCACCTGCTTTTCATTTTTAAGTGAACCAAATATTGCTCATGTCTGAGAAACTGCAATCTCAATTGGATGGAAGCAATAACTTCTAATATTATATAGAACAGTAAGATAAATATGGTTGACAATCATCAATTGAATATTTTGCCATAGCTAGTAGAGGCAAGTTTGAATGTTCCCAGCACAAAAACAGTAACTGGCTAAAAGTGAAAGATGCCAATTACCCTGATCTGATCATTACACATGGTATTCATGTATTGAAATGTCACTCTGTACCCCCAAAAATATGTATGATTACTATATGTTAACAAATATTCAGTACTGCAAGTATCATGAAGATGTTAAATCTTCAAACTGAGATGTGAAAAACATTTGTAAATAAATTGGGTCATATTTAGGATATAGGGTTAGTCCTTGAATTGACACCTAAACAGATAAAATTTTCCTCAACTGTTTCCTCAACATCTGAAGACCTCCGTTTAACACTTTGTCCTTCATCCTTTAATCTTCCTATAAATCTAAGATGAAGACTCAGTGGCCGGCTTTAAGCAAATACAGTAATGATAATGGCTCTGAAAGATTCAGTACAAGTGATGAAGGATGCAGAAACCAGATGTTTGTTCAAAAACAGAAGTGATATTTAGAGGATGGGAGGGAAGGGAAAATAGAGGAAAATGTGATCACTATCACGAAACATCTGACCAGCCCAATATAGAAGGTCGAGGGACTGGGGTGCAGCTTGGTGGAAGAGCACATCTTCAGCAGGTGTGAGGCTTGGAGTTCCACCCCCAGCACAAAAATGAAACCCAACAGCAAAAGCAAAGCAGTGAAATGAGCCTTATGAAGCTACAAAAGGTTTTTCTAGAATTAGAGGAAAGAAGCATTCAAGGACAAAAATTTTGTTGTAAGATGCTAAAGACCACTAACATTTATCAAGCGGCTTCTGGCACTAACACTGCTACGTGTTTAAACACACTGCAAGATGACTGTGGAATCCTCCAGTTACCAGCTTCAAGTACTAACAAGAGACAACTACACAGTGCTATTTCTAAGTTCCTTCTCCAAACAGCCTTAATGAACACAAGCATAATCAATAGTCAATTTGGAAACACTATAGAAGAGATTAAAATGATGAGCAAGGGTGTGAGAGAAAAAACTATTAATCACTTCCTGTGAGAAACAATCATTGCTTTTTAAAAATTAACAAAGTAATCTGAAGTTCACAAAACATTCTCGAAGGAAGATAGCAATAAACATTTTTAAATGTCTTTTGTGATATTTGGTTACAAGTGATTGTAACTTAATATGAACCAAGGTAACATAAGTTATAATGATAGGTTATGTTAGCCACTTTGAGATGTTATAACATAACCAAATGCACATAAATTAAATTCACCAAACCAGTGTTTCCTCCTTTCCTCACTCTAGAAGGCAATAGCTTTAGATATATATTACAACATAACAAACATTCTGCTTTAGGTTTTAGAAAACATGAGTAGCTAGACAAATACCTTGGATTAGGATTAAAAATTATATGTTTTAAGAAATGAAAATAGTCTAGCCTTAAAATATTTTTGTATTCTGAATAAAAATTTATCAGGATATGTTAAAACTAAATTTAAAAACTGCTTAAAAAACTATTCTTAAAATAAGAATGAATGCTAAAGATGAACAAAACTAAGCCTTACTGTGGCAAAGAACTCAAAATAGATAATAAAAATATCAGGAGTCCTAGAATAACTCTGGAACTTACACACACACAATATAGATACAGGAATTTAGTTGTGATAGCTACACAAAGAGATAATTCAAGTCAGGCATCTCAGGCGCTAGTAAAGTTGATAAACTCCTGAAATAGAAATATATTGTCCCTTTTTCATGAAAAACTTTAAAGCCAGAAAATAAAGAGGAAAGGAATATTTATCTTTTGCATGATCTTATTCTGTCTCTGTAAATCTGGTCAAGTGTCCAGTTGGCTGTCTCAACCAGCAATGTTGTTTTTTAAAGCAAACAAAATTAAACAAAAAACATGCATCTACGTGTTCCTTCTCACAAAAGGAAATACGTGGCACATAAGTTACCTTAACTCAACAAACATATGTCAGAAATATTTGCTGCAAGGGATAAAGAGGCAGACAAAACAACTATGGTCCAGGCCCCTGCTGGTTTTCATGACAAGAGCCTACGGCAGTGATGACGAAACTTTCAGAGCTTTCAATGATAACCAACAGCCAGCTGTGACACGCATGCCATAGCTTTGCCACCACTGGTCTATGGAGAGGACCTCTAATAGGTTACTTCCTTACTGTTAAAAACTCCGTCTAATTCTGAGTAACTACATCTTATCACAACACCTGGCCAACAACTAAGAGGGACGTGGAGTTAATCAGTCGAGGGTACAGTATATCTCTTTCCCAACCCCAGAAACATTTCCTAAGATCACTGATCTTCAAGGTGAAAGAGGCCTATACTAGTCCATTTGGGTTGTTACAACGCAATACCATAAGCCAGGCAGCTCGTAAACAGCAGAAATGTATTCTTGCAGCTCTGTAGACTAGGAAGTCCAAAATAAGGCAGCAGCAGACTCAGTGTCTGGTGAGGGCTCGATTCCTGGCTCATAAATGGCACCATCTTCTGCATCCTTAAGGGCAGAAGAGGCAAACAAGCTACAGTGGGCCTCTTTCATGAAAGCAGGCGCTCATCCCACTCCTAAGAACTTTGCCCTCATGACACAATCACCTCCTGCACAGCCCATCTGCACAGTGGCCTCCATTTCCTCCCCGAGGCAGAACACAGCAGTTAGGAATATAGATTTCGAAAGCCAGGAAAAGAGGGCACAGGTACTTGCCCCACCTCATATAGGCCTGAGGTGGTAACTTCCTTACCCTCTCATCTCAGCTTCCCCCCTATAAAATGGGGGGAACAATGTGATCATTTTCCACTAGCTATTAAAAGGGTTAAATGAGACAAAACAAGTATTAATACAGCAACTGCACATAAAACACCTAGTAAATGGTACCAATGGTGAAAAGAAAAAGATCTCTAATCCTTAAGGAGGTGGTTCATTTTATCAGTAGACAAGATAAAAGCAAGTAGTTGGAGCATGGAAAGGTGTGGATCAGTGTGATAAAGTTAAATAATCACAGTCCAAGAGAATCTAATTTCCTTCATTTCATATCACAGGACTATAAACTATCCATTTCTATAGTTTGAAACTTTTTATTTGGTGGTACTGGGGATTAAACCAAGGGCCTTCATATGGAGTTACATCCCCAGATCTTTAATTTTTTATTTTAAAACAGGATCTCACTAAGTTGGCTGGGCTACACTGAACTTGCAATCCTCCTGCCTCAGCCTCCCCAGTGCTGGGATTTTAGGTGTGCACCACCACCCCTGATTTAACCTCATGAAATATTCACCCACTTTTAAAACTTCCAGAATATCACTGTATCAAACTCAACCTCATAATTGCTCTCCAAATACTTTTCGTTCCCCCAACCTTTTAGATTTACTACTCAAATGAAAATGTCTCCTCCTTTCACTTCTAGAAGAGTTTTTTATGCAACTGTATGACAGCACATCTGAGTTTTCTTTTTTTGCAAACACTGAAGAGGAAATCTATAGATGGTACCACGGAAGACTCATAACTCCTAAGATAATGCGTTAGCATAGATTTTCCCCACCTATGAAATCTTTCAGTTAGTTAAAATATATCTAATTTTCAAAATACACATTTCTACAGATGTCCAGGAACAATCTCACGCAAGCTTAATTTGTACAACATTGCCCATGACAATCAGCAGACCTAAGGATACAAACATTTTGAGTCATCTAATCAATGAATTTCTTATGTGTCTGAGATCCCTGACTTTAGACCACTCTCAGTTCAGCGTGGTTCATCTAGACCTAAAATACCATCAACCAGGCTGCAAAAGTTGTATTGAAATAAAGAAAGATGCTGTAAGCAGGGGAAAGATTATAAATTAGATCTCGGGCTTTGGGTACACTCCATTCCTCTAAGAAGCTTTCTATCACCTCAGCCAATCTGGCCCTCTGGCCCCATCTGATGTCCACTGCTTACAGCACTTTCACCGAAACAATCTTGTGTATGTTCTCTCTCTCTCCCCCAGCATGTGAGCTCAGTGAGGGAAGAGACTGTCATTTAACGTATGGAGTGATGCCCTTTCACTGTTAACAACTATTGGAGGCCAACTGCCTAGAAACCTGAGGAAAAACTTCATAGTCGTGTGGTATTTGAAATGGCTTTGAAGAATCTAACAGTCTGGCAGGTAAATAAGACTTTACAGAACTAAGTTTCCATGTTAAATTGCCATATTTAAGGTACTGGATTTAAGTGCAAATATCTCATGGGGTTTAAGTTTCTTCTCCATAACAAGTTCCAAAAGCTCAGTTTCTATTATTCTTTTAAAAGAATCTACCTTTGAGGGAGGTGTGTTTAGACATGGCTCACTAGAGTAACGGGTCAGAATCAAGTGTGGAAGAATGCAAATCTCAATGATCCAGTCAAAGAGAGCAGACCTGGAGCTCACTACAGAGCCCTGCTGGAGGCTGAGGGGTCTACATTAGAAAGCTGAAGAGTGAACTGAGAGGCTGAAGAGTCTGCTTTGGAAGACAGACACTCCAAGCCAGTAGCCAAGACAGGAGCTCCCCTGAAGAAACCAAAGTGAGATGCCCTTCTTTCCCTTTTTATTCCACTCAGGCTACAAGCCTATTGGCTGCTGTCACTCACACCCAGGGTGGGTCTTCCATCTTCAGTAAATCCCTTCAATCCCACCTAGAACTAGGATGATCCAATCAGTTGGGCCTTTCTTACTCAGAGTGACACAACAGTTAACAACCATAGGGGATAACCAAGTATGGTCTAGGTTCGACGAAGGTTCATTTTTATTTAAAAACTTTTTCAGGGTATAGCTCAGTGGCACAGCACCCGCCTGGCAAGTGTGAGGTCATGAGTTCAATCCCCAGTACAAAAAAAAAAAAAAAAAACTTTCTCAGTTTGGTTGAACACCTTCAAAGAGACTAGCCTAACCAAATACATGCAGTGAATCAAGTTTGGTAGGGGAATCTTGGGTGCTTGATTTCATTTGAATCTTATTTTTCTTAAATGTTCAAGTTAATTTAGTGAATGAATCACAGTATCACTTATCAAAATCACCAAAATTATCTCACATGCTACACATGCAGCTTACCGAGTGGAGAACAGAAATGACACCATAGTTTGGAATAAGCGAGGCGGAGCTAGGGAGCTATGAATGTCCTTGGCTCCTGGCAAACACTTCATCAGAATCCCACACCCCATTCCCTCCCAACAGTGGGACAGCTGCAGCCTTGTCCATGTCCCAGAAGTCAGGTTCTGGCCAGAGAAAGCAAGCCCAGCTCCTCACACACTCTGAACTACCACTCAGGTAAGGGAAGGGTACATAGGATTAGAACAGAAAGGATGCCACAGGCAGATAGAATCTGCCAACCTCCCGTTCTACAGAAAGGGACGCACAGGCCAGAGACCGTGCACTGTTTTTCTCAAGCCCCCAATCTGCAGCACCCAGCAATCCTGGCTTGATCAGACATTATTTCTACTACCCTTGGTTATTTGGTGTCTTCAGGACACCAAAATTTTACAAAGACAGCCAGAATGCTCCGCAGGAAAGAAGACTCATGGAATACAACAAAGACTAAGTGTTTTGACAAAACCCTGCACAAAAGAACCGAAGAATGCATCCTTAGAACATCCCCAGCTGACCATTAGAGATACCCCAAGCCTTGAAGCCCACGACTTCAGACAGCTCAACCTGCTCTTCCCAATACTGACTGCTGAAAATCACAGTCCTCTTAGGACAAGAGGAAGTCCCCATTCAGTTGTAAAGAACAAACAGGATTACAGGAACACAGGGCATCAATTCAGGGAAATTAATCCAGCAAGGTGGGTAAATCAATACTGTGCAGGTGCCTGTTGGTTTAGTGCAGTGCTAGCAGACAAGAGTGTTGGCTGACACTAAAACAGTTCCTAGTCTCCAGAGATTCTCAAGGTCAAGGGTAGAAGGCAAAAATCTGGGCCATGCAAATTTCTTTTGTCACCCAAATTCAATGGGACTGTGACTCTGAATGAGTGCTCCAGCCTGCTGTCTTGGGTCACTGCTTTCTATTCCTAGCTGAGAACATTTAGAAAAAACAGTATCTCCTGAAGTACAACTTTCATGAAAGGAAGAGGCAGAGGACAGGAGGTTGGAATGTAATGGTGTAAAATACCAAGAGGGTCTTCATTCAAAGCAACCGACTGAAGAGAAAAAGTAATTAAAATGAAACAAAGCAGTCAAGTTTGGACCTATTTTAATGGATGTGAATACCTTTCCGATGCGATAAATCTAAACATCTGAACACAACTTTAGTTAAAAGTTAAAACTGTTTGTATCAAGAATGATTGGTATTAAGCGCTGATAGTTATTTCTTTTCTGGAAAAATGCATGGCTGTAAGATATTCGACCCATTTTGAGAAGTTCAAGAATTAGACAAAGATCCATTGTCAGGGAATTCTATCAACACAAAAGAGAAAGAACTGCCCAAAGTTTTTTCTTTTGTAGTAATTTTATTATGTTAAAAGTGCTTGAATTGAGTGGTCAGCACCACAGAAACATTTGCTGTGCAAATACCTGTTGTAATTATGTCATTTCTAATTACATGATGTGGTGTAACTTGGACTCTACATATAGTGTGTATCAGTGGATGAATGAGTTGAATGAAATCTTTCAAACATCAATTTGTAGTTGAAACTATAGTTTAATAATAAAACCTACACAGGACATGGTGGGGCATGCCTATAATCCCAACACTCAGGAGCGTGAGACAGGATTAGCCCCTATGAGTTTGGGGCCAGCCTTCACTACATAGCAAGACCCTGTCTCACCCCGCAAAAAAAAAAAAAAAAAAAAAAAGCAAAAGAAAAAGAAAAAAGATTAGACCCAAAGAGCCATGCATTCCCTGAGGAATGACAGACTCACATGTCATATGTACTTTAACACACATGATGGTCACCTTGGTCATCTCTCCCACGATGATACTCATCTTTGAAGCACCTTAACTTTCGTAGCAAATACACTGTGAAAATTACTTTGGAGAGGGCTATTAAAATTGTTGACCCTCCAAATACCCCACCAGGCATGATATCAGAAGGGCTGTAAAAGTGGGTAAGTACAGTAATACACAAAGTCACCGCTCTGGCCAGGAGTCAGAAAACTGGTTACTCAGTTTAGAATCAACAAACATTGCTTTTACGTACACAATATAACATGACGAAGCAAAGCCCCAGGGCCCTTCTACCACAGGTCCTCCACTCCACTTACACTCCTGTAGCTAACTTAATTCTTTCTGAAAACCTTAAAACCAAAACACTACTGACCAAGAGCACGTGTGAAGACAGACAGACACACACACACAGAAGAAACAATTTTAGCTGAGCTGTCAACTAGCCAGAGCAAGAATTTCTGATAGTGGGGACTAAACAGAGAACTCAATCACTTTCAGAATTTTTTTTTTTTTTTTTTTTTTTTGGCACCAAGGAATTGAACTCAGGTGCTTATGCTGCTGAGCCATATCCCCAGCCCACCTCATTATTTTATCGTATCAGTTTGTCAGAGGTCAACCCTAAATAAAGAGCGTGCCATACAGGCACTGTGCAACCACACACATGAAGTCTCCTCATCTGCAAAATGGGCAGAAGGCCTTCAGAACACGAGAGCATGCTGAAATCAAACGAGAAAGATGTCTGGCTCAGTTGGAAGACTCCTTCCCCTCCCACGCCAGTATTGCTAAGACTACACAAATGTAGCACCGGGACTAAGAGAGATACATGAGCGCTTACTACATGTGAACATGCAGTCAGCACATACTTGGGTTCTGCCTGATCCTTCGGGGTGCTTTTGTAAACTGGAAACAGGTTCTTAACTACTAATTCTTAGTTTTCCTCCCAGAAAGGAAAAAGAGTAAATATTGCAAGAATTCAAAAATGACCCAACACCCAACCAAGTAGGCTCCTAGAGGGATGCACAGCTGTGGTGCTAAGATTACTAACTTTTAACAAGCCCCAGCTGCTGATTCCAATAGCCTCTATCATTCTAACGAGCTACCCTCGCCAGGGAGGAGGCAGGAGTTGCTGGCCTTGATTCTGCTCATTTCCAAGGGAGGGAACGTGCAAACCCCTTCGGCACAGCAGTTCTCAATCTTGGCTACACACTGAAATCACCTGGAGAGGTTTCAAAAATTTTAGATGCCCAAGTCACACCCCAAGCCAAGACTGTATGTAACGTTTAGGAGTGGGAGGCCGGGGAACCCCCTTTTTGAAAGTCTCCAACGATATTCAAGGGGAAGCCAAGGTCGAAACTTGCTCTCTAGGATCACTGTTCTTGACCTCAAGTGACTTCCGCAGCAAGCTAAACCAGGAAAGCCAACCCGAGCGTGGCAGAGCCCCAACTTCTGAGTCGCGCAGGTACCACAAGGTCCCAAGCACTGGAACTGCACGGGACCCTGCACGGGACCCTGCACGGGGGACCTCGTTAACCAGGGGATCACCCAGCTCCTTATAGTTTGCCTGTCAACAAAAATAAATTAGCCATTCTTAAGGGCTTCCAAATTTGCCTCTGACCAGGAGATTTTTCCCCCCTTTATAAAAGAGTAAATATCCTGGGAAGGAAAGAGAATGCGTGGGCCGGTGACCCTTCACACCCATTCTAACCGCAGAGGAGCATGCAGTCCCCGCAGCGCCCCGCAAGTCCCCCCGCGGGCTCCCCGAGCGCAGGGCAGCCGGGAGCGCGCGGGCCGGGGCCACTGCACCTGCTGGGCCGCACCTGCCGCGCGGGGCCGCCCCGCCTACCTTCCAGCAGCTCATCCAGGCTGGTGACCTTCCGGCTGCCATCGATGGTGTAGATGGTGCGGACGCCCTGGGGCAGGTTCACGTTGTCCGACAGCGAGCGCGTGAGCTCCATGAGGAGCGCATCGAAGGACCGGAAGCGGTCGCTGGAGATGGCAAAGACCAGGCCTTTGAAGTAGCGGTCCCCATTGCGGTAGAAGCGCGCCTTCTTGGCCTTCTTCTCCGAGCTCAGGGCCTGCAGGGTCCGCGTGCGGTAGAAGCTGCAGTGGGCGCTGTGCGCCGGGCTGGGGATGAGCCCGTTGCCCTTGGGGCCCGAGCCGCTGCTGCCCCCGGAGGAGCTGGGCGCCCCCCGCCGCGACCCCGGCCGCGGCCTTTTGTCCCGCTCCTCGAAGTGCTCCAGCTCGATGCTCCTGGCGCTGGCCATCTCGGCCGCTCAAAGGCAGCTGCCCGCGCGCGCGGGGCTCACGGCGCCGGGCGCCCTCTGCTCGCAGGTGGAGCCCCCCCGCGGCCCGCACACGCGCCCGCCTAGCAGCGGCCGCAGCCTCCCGCCGCCCGCCTCATTGTCCGGCGTCCCCGCCGCCGGCCGCCGGCCCGGGACCCACGCCCCCCGAAGCGCCGCCTCCACCTGGCCACGCCTCGCCGCTGGCGCGCGGGAGCCCGCCCGGAACCGCCGCACTGGGCCGCCCGAGGCTCTCCCGGGACCCCCGGAGCGCCGCGGAGACCGAGGGAGCCCGGCCCGCCGCCCGCATCCGCGCCCGCGCCCGCCCGCGGCTGTCAGGGCCAGAGGGGCTTCCTGCGCCGCGGGAGCCGAAACCTGCGGGGGCGGGAGGGCGGGCGAGAGGGGAGGCCGGCCGGGGGCGCGGGGCGCTGCGGGGCGAGGACGGCTCCTCCCGGCCGAGGCCGCAGCGACCCGGAGCCCGGCGCGGAAGGGCGCAGCCGCGGCGCGCGCTCCGCCTGGGGGACGTGCACGCGCAGGCAAAAGAAAAAATACAAAGGAAGGAGAGTCAAGGGCAGGGAGCGCATCCCCCCACCCGCCCCCCAACTGAGGCATCCGGGCCACGATCTGAGCCTGGCACCGAGTTTAGGCACAGGCTTCGTCGTTATCTTTCAAAACACATTTGTTCCTTTATTTAAAAATTCTTAGAGAAAACCACCTCCCCCCTTTCCACTGCAGACTGGCAGACATGGTAGGTTCAGGAATTCAGTGAATGAGTAGTCAGGGGGTGACTGGGTTTTGAAGACTTAATCAACAAATATTGAGAGCCACAGCGCCAGGCCTTTCCCCACCCGCCCAAGTTCAAGGGAAGGAGGGCCGACATCTGTGAAGACCTGTCAAGCTAGAAATCCTGTTTAGAAAATGTCCGGTCAACAATAAAAGCATGGTTTCCAAAGACACGTGAGAAACATTCGCTGTTTCGGCTTTGCTGTTGGAGCGAGATGAAGCGCAAGGCTGTTTGGTCCCAACCTGACAATCTGACGCCTCAGATTAACTGCACCTGCCGCGTCCTTCGTACAGCAATTCCAAACTGACCTTCAGGGTGGAAAGGCATAAACGCTTTTCTGGGAGTGAACTGCGTCCTGGAAGACCGTTTGCTTCTGAGAAGAAAACGCAGCGGTCTATGAGGCCTGTCACCAGAGTGCAAGGCCAGAGGCCTCAGCCAACCGGCCGGGTTCTGCCACGGTCTAACTCCAGAGTCCAGTGGGGGTTGATGGTATTGGGTGTGTCCGGACTAGGAAGAAGCAGGGGGATTGCATCCTAAACCCTGTCTTGGGGTACTGACAGTAAGCTCTGGGATTGTGTAGGGAAAGGCCCAGGGTCCTCAGCAGGAAGTGTGTGTAGGCAAACCGTCTTGGTCAAGCTTAGTCCGGTTGACCACTGTCTCCCAGTCAGCTTCTGCGGGGGCGCAATTTGGGTCAGCACTGAGATAATGGCTTCCGGTTGCGGGGTGGTCAGCCTCAGCTCCTATTATGGGGTGATCTGCATGCAAGGTTCACTAGGCCTGATTTTGAGATGAGCCGGGGTGAGAAACGCCCCAGAGAGACAGTGGGTGAGAGGGACAAACCCCAGTCTGTTAAAACAAGGACTAGGAGCCGGGCCTGGTAGCACACGCCTTTAATCCCAGCACTCAAGGTGGACTTCTGTCCAGAAAGACCTTGCCTATGTCTTCAAGAGTTTTACCCATTTTGTCTCCCAGCAGATTGTTTCTGTTTTAATCTATTTTGATCTATTTTGATTTTAGTTTAGTACCAGCTGGGAGATAGGTAGGTGGAGCGTTGTGAGTTCGAGGCCAGCTTGGGCTACAACATGAGCAAGGCTGGCCTGAGCTACATAGTGTGACCCTGCCTTGTAAAAATAGGGCTGGGAGTTTGGCTCAGTGGCTTAAGCACCTGCTTGGCAGGTGCGAGGTTGTGACTTTGATCCCCGATACCGAGGGAAAAAAGAAAAGGACTAGGTGCTCCTTCAGGGGGTGCAACAGACAACTTTGAAGGAACCCCTTGGTGAGGTCTGTACCACCACAGCCTCATCCCAAAGGAATTAACTCAGAATTTCTGAAGCATGAGCTTCCCAGCTGTTTTTGCTATTGATACATTGAGCCAAATAGTTCAGGGCTTTTTCTCAATGTTAATGTACTTACATGGCATGGAGGAATCTCATTAAAATGCAGTTTCCAGTTCAGCAGGTCTAAGGTGGAGTTTGAGATTCTGCATTTCTAAAAGGATCCCAGGTCATTGGGACTCTTCTTTGGGACTCTTCTTTGAGACTTACTGACAAATTCTTTGAATTAAGGTTCCAAGCACTGGGGAAGAGCCTATCAACTTTGTCAATGGCTTAAATGGGAATCATTGGTTTATTTTGCCATTAGTATTTCCTGGAGAGGCAAGGACTTTGAACTCTAATGCCGTAGTAACAAATTATTTCAAGTTTAGTGACTTACCAGTTCTGACAGGAACAGGTCAGGAATCTAGGGATAATTTACCTCACAGTCTCATATGGTTGCAGTCAAGATATTCCACCTTGGCAACAGTTGTCCACAGGCTGGGCAAAAGCTGGAAGATCCACTGCTAAGAATGCTTGGTCCCAGGGATGTTTTAGGGGCCCTCTCTGTAGGGTTGTGTATGTGTCACCATGATGTGCCAGCTGGCTTCCTCCAGAGCAAACATACGAGAAAGAACAAGGCAAAAGCCAGGATACCTTTTAGGATCTAGCCTCGGATTTCATACCATCATTCCCACAATACCCTTATTGGCTCCATGAGTCAGCTCTGCTCACTATTCGGGAAGACTCCCTTAAGGGTGTAACTCCCAGGAGTCCATGACCATCTGGATCACCTTGCATGCTGGTACCACAGGCTTCAACTCCTGAATCACTAGGACACTAACATACACATGTTTTCTCATTCAAAGATCCACATAAAAGATCTGGCCTTTTAAAATAGCAAATATAATCATCTCTGAGTTGTTTTGTTTTGCTGTGCTATGCTGAAGATCAAATCTAGGGCTTCATGCATAATATGCCACTATTTTAACATTACTTCCTAACATTATATCCCTAACTTAAAAGATTACCACTTCTCTACAGAGGTAAGAAAAAAAGAAAAAAACATTTCCAAGCCTGCTACTTAGTGTCTTAGTCACTTTCCTGGTCGCTGGAACAAAATACCTGACACCTACAATTTAAAGGAAGAGAGGAGAGGTTTATTTTGGCTCACAGTTCAGAAGTTTCAGTCCATGGCCAGCAGGCTTAAGCACAGAAACAGCATGGAAGAAAGGCCTGGGCACAGGAAAGCTGCTCACATCATGGTGGAGAGAGCCAAGGAAGCAGCCTGGGAGGGAGAAGATATACCTTTTCAGGTCATGCCCCTGTGACCTACCTGCCACAGCCACGCCCTCCTTCTAAGAAGTCATGGTCTGGTCCACTTCCAAAGTCCATGCTTATGAGCACAAGAGGTTCTTGGGGTATAAACTGTAACACTTAGTTTAAAAAAAAGTCCTACTCTTTTGCATTTGTTTGTTAGATGAATCTTATTGGTAACTCATATAAGAATTAAGATTTAAATCAGATATGGTGGGTCATATGTATAATCCCAGCACTCTTGGAGACTGATGCAGGAGGATCAAAAGTTCACACCCAGCCTGGGCAATTTGGTGATTTAAAAAGACCCTGTCTCAAAATTTAAAAAAAAAAAAAAAAAAAAAGGTGTAGGAATGTAGCTCAGTTCAATCCCTACTACCACCCCCCAGAAAACAATGCAATCACTTTTCATAAATTACTTACTTAATGAATATGATATATATCAAGACCCAGTTGTCCCAGGTTTGAACATTTACTGAAGGGGAAAATTAATTTCTGCTTTTCGATTCTGATGCAAACTTTGAAGGCTCCAGAGATGCAACTGCTAATTAATTTGGGTTACTTCATAATTTTAAAATTTATAGAACCAAAGTAGATTTCCTCTGTGATGAAGCTGCAGAATTTTCAGGGTAAAATATTTTAAGTGACATTTCCTTTGTTGAGATGCTCCTTTTTTTCTAACCGAGAAACACCGTCTTATTCCCTAACCAAAATCCTTCCAGAGATGGTATAATTCTCTTTGGTGGTTGTATTTTAGACAGCTAAGTTAGATAGAAATATTGTAGGCAGTCAGACTTCGAGAGGTAAGTGCAGAAGACAACTGTAGCTGGAGGTGCATTCCTTAAAGGTCAGGCCTCAGGGTAGAGAAATGACTACACCCACATACATCCCCTAGGGAGGAGCAGCAGTGATTGATACTCTAAATAGGCATCAATCACCTAGGGTAGGGGACAAAAACCTCCCTAGCCTCTTCCTTCCTGGAAAAGTCCTTATTCATTCCATGTACACTTGCTATGTGACTTGCTTCCTCATTTGATCCCCATTTAATCACTATTACCTAGGTGACTGCACTTGTAATCCTATTGGTTGACAACCATAGTCTTGTTCTACCTCATATTCACCCTATAATTTCCCATTGGGTCAATGTTACCTAAGAGACTATACTTGTAATCTTATTAGTTGATTTTAGTTTTGTTCTACCTTACCTCGTGACTTTACTCTATAAAAGTCCCTTAAGAAGCGAGGTTCCACCTACTCAGGACTCCCTTATGTATCTTAGGCAGAAGCTATCTTTATCTCAATAAATACTTCCTACTGTTAACCTCCATTGTTCCTAGAATTCATTCTTTGATTTTAAAGAACATGAATTTGGCATATCAGACATCTATCAGGTTGAGAGTTATATTTCCCTTATATTATTTGGATTATTCTGAGGTCCTATATCAGATTCCCTGTATCATTTGGCAGCCCCATGAGATAATTGAAGAAGGTGAGAGTTTGCTTTTGTTTCATTGATTCTGAATTGTGACTCGCTCAGGTAATCAAAAATTGTTATCCTTGTTTGTCAATTGCTTATGCCTTGAATTGTCTTATCTTTATCAATTGTGTTTGCTTTGAATTTTTATGCCTTGTCTTTGTCAACTGCTTATGCCTTATAAATTGAAGTTGAGAACATGGAAAGATTATGATGTTATTTTGAGAGGATGTTTTATTCCTGTATTATGTATCTTGCATTTGGATTTAGTTGCTAAATTTACTAGTGTTCCTTGTTTAACCTGTTTGACTTGTTAGACAACAGCACTAGGAAGGATACTGTTAGAATGCCCCACAGTGAACTGTGATATAAAATTCTGTAAAATGGGTCTTTTTATTAAATCTGGTTTATATTTGGAATATATATATGCCTATTAATAAATCATGGAACCCCAACTGCCAGTGAAAAGGCAATAGTTCTTAAAACTTGGGCAGCTGTTCTTAAAGCTTGAGAGACAGATTTCACTGAGATAAGCTGGCCTGATCCTCCCCTACACCCTAGAGGAATTATTGAGCCTGGTTTGCCTCACTTTCCTTTGTGGTCTGGTCTTCCACTAGTGATGAGGCAATTTTAGCCCTTGAGATTCCCCATTCTTTCCTTTCTTGGCTGAGAGTGATGACTCATGAGCAAGTTGTCTCAGTAACTGATTTCTGATCTTTCTCTGCCACTTTGTACTTTCCTTTTTTGGAGGCATTTAAGATTAGAGAGTGAGGAAACTTTCTCTCCTATCAAGCAACGAAGAACCCTTAAATGGAGCCCTTAGAAAATGATTGTTTGTTAGTGTCAAAGACAGGGAAATGATCTTAAATAAGGACAGCTCAGGCTTTCTATACTTTATAATTATACTTTTTGTCTACTTTGTAGAACTTTAACAAACAGTGATCGCTCTGTGAGCTGTTTAAAGCTTCTTAAAGCAGCTGCCAATCTTAAAGCAAAGGATAGGTTCCCCAGCACTTTCTGGTGAATCCCCATTGAATCCCAGGCCAGTGGAATGTTGACCACACAGGCAGCTGGATTTCTTTCAGGAGACAGATCTCTGGTTGCATGGACCAGTGAAAGCTGAGAGGACAACTGAGGGATTATGGTCAGTGTGACTCTGATGGACACTGAATCCCGACAGCCCAAATAGGTAACCAGCAGAAAAATCTCCACTTGGATATATCATACTTTTCTCTCTGCTAGTCAGTTAGAAACACCCTTTAAGCTTTTCTCCAACTCAATGGGAGTTGTTAGATTTACAACCACCTTGTACTTAGGCCACCCTTTCTTGGCTGAGGCAGCTCACAACAACTATTTGCCTTTCACAGAGGAGAACAGATAATGATCTATACTTGTGCCTTGTATAGGCTAAGAAACATATTTTAATCAATGTTTCTCTTCTTTCATGTGTACCAGAAGACTGATAAATGTGCCTTTACTAGCACGTGAATTTTGATTACTAGGTGATGGGTGTAAGTCTAACCTGTGAGATTCAGAAACATAAAATTTTTAAATTAGACTTTAATAAAGTGTAGCCTTGTCTCACTGCTAAGGAATGTTGCCTAGGTGATTAGGTGGATAACATGAATGTCATGGAGGCTTCTTCACCCTAGGGCCCAGGGTGGGATTTTTTTTCAAGTCATTATTTAACTCTATTTTTAGAGGTGATATCATTTGTAGACTGAGAAGCACTTCGACTACTTCCAACTCACTCTTTGGTATATTTTCTCACTTTTTCAAAGAACTAGAAAGCAGTGGTATACTGCTAAGTAATGCTTCCTTCTTTAAACATGACTGTTATAACTGAGAGCAATTATAACTTGCACTTTTATAAATACCTGCTGGACTTAACTATTTGATTTCCTGGGGTAGATAGGGTCTCAAGCTGGTAAGGGTGACTAGTTCAGCCCCAACCTATCTTCTACCCTCCAGATGGCAGCCACTGGCCCTGGACCAAGTCACCTCAGAGGATGCCATGGGGATATAGAAATCAAGTAGAAATTAAAAGGATGCCAAATCTTTCTCCTGCATTTCAGATGGAAAAAATCAATGTCAAATCTCTCATTCCTTTGGAATGTATCCTTAAGCACTGAAAAATATTCATCCCTTACATGTTAAAAAAGAGGTATGACTTTTGGAGGACTTACACAGGGTCAGGAACTTGCTCAACAGGCTGTAAGGTATCTGAGTAATAATTTAAACATTGTACCAAAGGAATTTCCTGAGTGCCTTCGAGCTGTGGCTGCTATAGTTCTCTTGGTGTCAGAGGCACCCAGGTTATCTATACACAAAGATAGATAGATAGATAGATAGATAGATAGATAGATAGATAGATAGATAGATAGATATGTCATGATGTGGCAATACTTCTTTCTTCCAAAGGAAGCTTATGACTATCAGACAACTGACTTCTTAAAAACCAGGCTCTACTTCTAGAAAGACATATGCCACTTTAAACCCTGCCACCTTTCTATCAGAAAAGGAAGAAATTGAGACAGAAAGGCATGCCTGCAAGCAGGTAATTCTTCATATATATGCAGCCAGAAAAGGCTTGTTAGACACACCCCTCATTGTCCGTGACTTCACCCTTTTCTGTGATGGCAGTTGCTTCATGGAAAATGGGACAAGAAATGCAGGGTATACAGTAGTGACTTTATATCAGACACTTGAATGTTTCTTACTTGTCCCTGGCACTAATGCCCAGCTAGCAGAACTCATAGCTCTGACAAGGGCCTTCCAACTCAATAAAGAACAGGGAGTCAATATTTTTTGATAATGACTGTATGTGGTTAACTCTAACTATAGGACAATTTAGTAAAAAGGCCCCATTACATTAAGATCAAAAATCACTCTTATTCTCATTGGCCTAACTTTACTAAATATGTGGAATAGACATCCCCCAAGCAGTATGTACACACACCATAATTTTACAGGTTAAATACTGATTTACAACAGACTGGTTTAATCACCCTAGAATTAGAGGGGAAGCCCAAGTGGCACTCATTGATCCTGCACAATCAATTTGTGGCCCTGGATAACCCCGAGATGGATAGGGAAATGCATACTGGGACTTGCATGCTTACAAGACAGAAGTGTCAAAAGTATTGAGAAACCTGCAAACTGTCCCCACCTGTGACATCGATAGTGTACCAGTGTGTTTCACTGGTCTGATCATTTGGCTTCTATCTTTATCTCTTCCCTAGGATTAAAAGGTGTCATGTAACACATTAAGGCTTTGACTGGCTATACTTGGCAGGCCTTAAACAACACTGCAACTGAATGAAAAAGTAAAATTAATGAAGCAAGTCATCTTCCAAAATTGGATGGCATTAGATGTTCTAATAGCAGCACAAAGGTGTACTTGTGTAATTGTAAAAGCTGAATGTTTGTTCATTCTTGATCATTCTGCTAATGTCTTGATAGATATTCAAGAAGTTAAACAGCAAATTAATGCCATGTCAGATTCTAAATTTCCCTAGACTTTCTCCTTACCCTCTTTCTGGGAAGCAGTTACTAGCTCTTCCTGAAAAACTTTTGTTGGCTATATTCATAATAATCTTGATAATAGCCATTTCTTTGGCCTTGTCTCCTCCAGACTTAAAGCTATAAATCTACTCAAGCTGGATGTGGTGGTACATGCCTTTAATCCCAGCACTCCAGAGCCTGAGGTAGGAGGAGCATTGTGAGTTCGAGGCTGGCTTGGACTACATACAGTGACCGTGCCTCAAAAAACTAGGGCTGGGAGTTTGGCTCAATGGCTTAAGTGCCTGTCTGGCAGGTGTGAGATTGTGAGTTCAATCCCCGGTGCCGCAAAAAAAAAAGCTATAGGTCTACTCAAGACAAGAATGCATGGTGCCTATTGAGAGCCTTTAGATAGATGCTCTGGAGAAAATCTCTGACTGCCAATCACAACTTCAACCCCTTCAGTATGAGCTAACCAGAACAATCATTGCCTCTTCCCCACTCACAGTAATTTGGGGTACCTCTTCAGAGCAGAGGAGGGAACACTATGGACAGCTAAATTAGGCAGAAATATTATAGGCAGTCAGACAGAGGTAGATCCTTAGGAAAGGTCAGTTCAGAAGACAACTGTAGCTGGAGGTACATTCCTTAAAGGTCAGGCCTCAGGATAGGGAAATGACTACACCCACATACATCCACTAGGGAGGAGCAGCAGTGATTGATACTCTAAACAGGCATCAATCACCTTGGCTGTGGGACCAAAATCTCCCTGTCCCCTACCTTCCTGGAAGAGTCCTTGTTCATTCCATGTGCACTCGCTATGTCACTTGCTTCCCCGTTTGCTCCCCACATGAACAATATTACCTAAGCAATTGTCTTTGTTATCTCATTGGTTGACCAGACCGCGAGGTTGTCCTACCTCATATGCACCTTGTGATTTCCCACTGAATCAATGTTACCTGAGAAATTATACCTGCAATCTTGTTAACTATGGTTTTGTCCCACCTTATTACCTGCCTCTCCCTGTGGTTTTGCTCTATAAAGGTCCCATGAGAAGTGAGGTCCCCAGGACCACCCACTCAGGATCCCCTTTTGTCTCTCTTAGACAGAAGTTATCTTTCTCTCAATAAATATTTCCTACTCATAACTCCTTTGTTCCTGGAATTTATTTTTTGATTTTAGAGAACATGAACTCAGCATATCATTTACCTTACATTATTTGGATTATTTGGAGGTTCTATATCATAGTCCCTATATCAGTTGCCAGTTTAAAAGGGCTCAATTACCAAAAGCCAGTGCCACATGCCCCTACACTTTCTGGAAACCTACCTTAATCTTAGCTTTCTCTTGGCTGTGAATTTTCTATGGACCCTTTCCAAACTCTCCTCTCCCTAATGCTTGACTCAAACCTTTCTCTCCCTAATGCTTGAACAAAACCCCTTTTTTTGTGGTAGAGTATTTCAGAAATAGCTTCATTTCTCAACTACAGACAGTTTCAGAAGTTCAATCACAAATTTTTTTTTTTTGGCTGTTTGAGATAGGATTTCACTGTACAGTTCAGGCTGTGTCTGAACTCACTGTGCAGCCCAAGCTGGCCTCAAACTCAAACTCACAGTGATCCTCCTGCCTCAGCTGGGATTATAGGTGTGCAGACTTCTTTTTTTTTACATGATTAGAATTGACTCTTTCTGCTCTTGATATATGATAATTTTAAATCACAAACTATGTAAATAATGTGAACATTTTGTTGACAATATGTAAGAGAGGTTTTTAAAAAGCCACTCAAAGTATATAAATTCAACCAGGCCAGAAAGAAAAGTAACTATTCTTTGTTCTTTACCCTTCTCTTTTGACCACAGAGGGCAACAATGCCACTTACAGTTGCCTTTAGCCAAGCAGTCACTCCTCCCACTGCTCAACACCCCTTGCTAATATCGTCCCACCTCAGCAATATAACCCAAATTTCCATGTAGCATAATATGTTTAAGTGAGAATTCAACAAATACTCCATGACAGCCTTTCTGGTAAGCTGCACAAGCTGTGTGGGTTCCAGGGAGGGAAAAGCTAGCACCTCTCGAGAATCAGGCATGCTGGGACTGGGAGAAGCCACCAAGAAATCAACTAGCCAGCCTTTCTGGTAAGCCATGCAAGCTGTGCGGGTTCCAGGGAGAGAAAAATCAGCACCTCCTGTGAGCCTACCGGCATGTGGGCTGAGAATCAAATACCATGTCTCCCCCACTACCCTGAAATAACTGGCTGGCTCAGAGGACAGACTGAGTTGACACCAACTAAGGTACATAAAGCAACTAAATGTTTGTATTGTTTGGTTGATTTTTCAGGCCTGGGACCAGTGATCTGAGCATCTCTTGGGAGGATGACAGTATGCAATGTAGCAAACATGGGGGATTCCCTTCTATCTTGTCTTTGAAGACCAATATTGTTCTCACTGTTTTGCTTTGTTCTGATTAATTGTTTTGCTTTATTCAATATTCTGTTTTGATTGGTTTTATTCTGTTTTGGTTTTAGTTTGATTTTGCTATCCCTGATGGAATGGACAACTATTGTGAAGATAACAAGATATACTATGGTAGCTATTGTTGCTTTCCTAGTATCCCACTTTGAAGTTCTGTACCAATTTTGCTGCATGGTTTTGATTGGCTTTGTTCTGTTTTGTTTTGTTGGATTTTACTATCTTTAAAATAATAAAAAAATAAAATAAAATAAATACCCCATGAGAGGAATTTATATAAGAAACTTGCCTTGAATGTTTCTTGGTTTTGCTTCCTGCTCCTTTATTTCTCAAATGCCTTGGCTGGTCTTCACTTTTGGCCAAAAGCTTCAGCTTTTAAAGGTAGCTTGCCAGCTACTCCATTACTGATTATAAACGGATGCCTGTGAACCTTTCAGCCTGCACTGTGCTGAGATTTTCTGCTGTCTCATGTTTTCTTTCCTGTTCACTGTGTGCCAAGCAATTCTCCCAGAAGTAAAGTGATAAAACAACTATTTTCAGTGATAGGACCTGGTGACTTCAGACTTGAACTTCTGAAACTAAGCATTTTTTTAAAATTTTGGAATTTTTGATGATTATAAATTCTAGTCATTTCCATTGCCCTTTAATGGGAAATAATATAAACAAAGAGAATCAGAAAGCTACTTTCCACTTCTACCTCATAACCTGTACCCACACTGGAAAACTGACTTATACAAATGTTTTCTCATTTGTAGTTTCACCATAGAAGCTTTGTAGTCCTTTGTACCCACAGTTCTTACAACACATTACATACACATTAATGTAAATATAATTCTTCACACGCATTGAAACTATCTTTTCAGGGTCAGAAAATTCAAATTTATTCTATTGGTTAAGTCTTAAAAATTCTAAGTTAGGTTTTTTTTTTTTTTTTTTTTTTGCTAAAATACCAGATGAGTTGAAGAACAATTCAAACATGCATATTTTCAATGTTTTTAACACACAAGCATACTTTTTTTTCCATGATAAAGGTATGGTTCTTTGTATTGGGACACTTAACTTTCAAAAAGTATCTAGGGCCAAGACTTCCATATTTTGTGCAAATTCTATAAATTCACAGTCATTTTTAGTTATTTTGACATTGGCTACTTAGACTGCAATAATTGCTAAAATGAAAATAACAAAAACATTAAAATCACATAGCAAATTTTTTCACAGGATTTTTCTTTCTCCCAAATCTTCTGAAGAAGAAAATCAGGGGAGTTGGTTTTATCTTTCCTTTCTGGAGGAGGGAATCCAAACATTGGCAGGTGATTTTCCACAATTATTTTAGTAATTTCAAGACTGAAAAACTATGGAAAAGTACAACAGTACTTCCATTTTGTTTCTGCAGAGTCAGAATTCCCAAGCCCAATATAAAGCTTGCTTTTTGCATTCAGGTCTTTTTGTTTCATTTAAAATTCAAAAAGTATTATTTATCTTGAAATCAATCATGATTTTAGTGGTTTCCTCTACAGTAGCACTTCCAATGTTTGTACAATACTGAAAATGATAAACTATCTTCGTGTCTTTCTAGATGTCAGATTAAAATAATTACAGTCAGAAGCACTTAGAAGATAATAAAGGTTTTATAATGATTAATAAGTAGTTATGACCCAGTTAAAGAAGCAGATTATAGACAAAGAAATAAGGAAGATGAACTGGCAGAGGCAGAAATTGCCTTCAGGGTATGCTACCTCTAGAAACCATTCAGTTAAAGCTTCCAAAATCCATTAATCACAAGGAGGTTTGTCTTCAGGAATGTATAGTTTAAAATTAATGATTTTATACTTCTAATAGATTTATAATGCAAGTCAGCTGATTATTTTAGAACACATATTCTTCGCTCCATATTTAAAATATACAAATATTAAGATAATCTACCTGTCACTAGGAAGAAGGTCCTGATGCCACAAGGAACCAGCTTGGACTTCTGGTCCTTTGCACATTAGCTGAAAGAATTCAGTCAAGATACACAGGTGGTGAGAGGTGTAAAAGAAGTACGAGTGGTGGGAAATGTAAAACGGACAAAAGGGAGCTACACCTTCAAGGGGAAAGGTGGGCAGTGCCCTGAAGGCATCTGCACTGAGTGTGAGTTTGGCCACATTTTTGTGCACACTAGAGTACTCCAGGGGTTAAGGGAACATTGACGACCATGATGTTTATTAAGAAACCCAAAGCATAAATGATTACAGAGCAAAATAAAAGGTAGATCATCGGAGATGGAGAGACAGATCTTTTGCAAATGGGGCCAAGAGATGGAGTGGGTAGAGGGTGTGGGGAGGATAAGGGCACATAAAAAGAATGAAGATGTATTATGCACATGTACCAACTCCCTGCAAGAAATTCAATCATTGTGTACTGCAAACATGTACTCATAAAAATAAAATTTAAAAAAATTTAAAAAGAAATTGTTTTGGAATTGCAAAATGTCTTCCCTTTTCTTTTCAGATTGTTAGGGTTCCCTTAGAGGCTTTAATCCTATAAGAGATTTAGAAAGAAATTTGTCAAAGAAAAGTTTCTAATCTGAATCAGATCTCAGCCCAAGGTGTGAGAGTCTTTATAGAATGTTTCCATTTCTGATATCACTGGGCTACAGTGAGCAGGAATGCTATGTGCCCTGTTGTGGAAAGGGACAGCTCTATGTCATAACAAATGCGTACAGTGTGAATTTTAAAAAACCTTTTCTTTTAACGAATTTGGGATACCAGTTATTGCTAATGTCCTAGGTTCAATCCTCAATACAAAAACAAAGCAAACAAAGCAAAAAGTCATTGTGTTTTGTTGGGTCATATTGGGTCTGATAACTGAAAAGTGGTTATAAATATATTATACACCTAGGTCTTCCTTTGTTCTTTTAACTATAACTGAAAAAGCATGGTATTTAGGACCCCTTTGTCTCTCTAGCCTGATAATATCTAACCATCTGCCTTATAATATTTATCTTATTTATGGAAATGTTACTGCTCAGACTTGTTCAATACCAATAACTTTATAAGTAATAGTATTAATAAATCTATACTCATTTTCCTGTGATATATTTAGGTTTAAAAAGTAATCTTTCCTTGATACTTCCTAGAGTCTTGCCATCCTATTTTGAATAAATATTGATCATGATTTTAATATTCATAGGAAAGATTTGCCTATACATAAAGGGTGACTCAAAACACAATGCATGTTTAATTTTTTAAAAATCTATCGACAGTAAAGAACACATTGCCAAGAACAATGGGATAAAAATTTCTAAAGTAGGGGGATAGTTTGAGTATTTGAGAGCAATAAATGGCAATGTGTCTTTGACTATAATTTTTTTTTTAGTTTTTATTTTTAAGAGAATAAAACCAAACAAGATAAAACAGAATGAAGCAAATCAAAACAATACAGTGAAAGTGATTCAAGATTTCAAAACAAGATAATAGGAAATCAATAATGGCTACCATAATGCCTCTTGTTATCTTCAAAATAGCCGCACATACCATCAGACCTAATAAAATCAAATGAAACAGAACAGAATAAAACCAATCAAAACAAAACAGTAGAAGTGATACAGGATTTCAAAACAAGATAATAGGAAATCAATAATGGTTATCATAATAAATCTTGTTCTCTTCAAAATACCTACCCAAGCCATCAGATATAATAAAATCAAACCAAACAAAACAGAATAAAACAAATCAAAGCAAAACAATGAAAATTACTCAGGACTTTAAAACAAAATAATAGGGAATACAATGGCTACCACCTTCCATTTTGAGGTGTTTCCTCCCCTTTTACTTTCACAATATTTATTGTACATTTTGGATCCCACAAACTTCTTCAGGTTTTTATACTAAGGAGACAACATGTTGTTCACCCAAGAGCCATGAACCATTTCACCCAAGAGCATGATCACAAGTTGCATCTATTTACCTGCAAGAGCCCTGTGATTATCTTTCTTTATAACTGAGTAGCTTTCCATTATATAAAAATGCCATGTGTTTCTTAGCAATTCTGCAGTTGATGGGTAAGCTACCCCTGCTTTTTTTCTGGTTCCCTGATACATGGAGCATTATTTTCTCTCCTTTGACTTTCAATCTATGAATTTCCTTTTGAGTTAATATGGTTCTTGTATTCTGCATATTGATGGATCTTGTTTCTTGATCCACTCTCTTTATGTTTCTTTTTATTGGTTACTTGAGGCCATCTACATTAATGGTTACTGTCAACATGCTCTGCCTTGTCTCTGCCATGTTTTTTTCCTGCCATTGGCTCCCTACTTTTCCCCTCCATTCAATTGTCTGCCCCACTCGGTGATCCCCCTCTGCTGCTGTTTCTGGGACCATGGTCATTTCTATCTCTAGACTATTCTTCAGTACCCTTTGTAGGGTTGGTTTGGTGGTCATGAATTCCTCCAGTTGTTCTTTGTCATGGAAGTACCTTGTTTCTCCATTAATTGGAAAGGTATTTTTTCAAGGTACATCAGTCTGGATTGGAAGTTGTTTTCTTTCAGGACTTGAAATACTTCACTCCAAGCTCTTCTTGGCTTGATGGTTTGTGTTGAGAACCCTGTTGTGATTCTGATGGGTTTTCCTTTGTACGTGATCTGTTTCTTTTCTCTGACAGCTATTAATATTTTGTTCTTGTGCTGAATTTCTGGGATCTTGATTATTATATGTCTGGGTGTAGATTTATATTGGAGATCTATATGCCTCACTTATCTGCATGTCAGGCCCTTTTCCCATGCTTGGAAAGTTTTCTGCTTGCTCTTCTGTAAAAAGACTCTTTATGTCGTATGTGCCAATTACTGTTTTTTGCTGACACCTATCATTCTTGTTATTTCCTGGTTCCTTGTTATTTTTAAGAAATCTTTCTTTTCACAATTGCTAACTGCCATCCTGTCTTCAAGGTCTGAAAGTATATCTTCAGTTTCTTTCAGGCAGTTTTTCCAACTTTCAATAGAGATTTTAATTTCCTGGATATCTCTTTGACTCTGTTTCATGCATTCCAATTCTTCTCTATATTGTTCATTCAAGCTTTCCCTCATTTTTCTCTGCTCCTCTTTTTTAAAAACCTATGTCTTCTTTAGATATGCTCAGCAACCTTTTTATTATGCTTGTCATTTTTTCTTTTACCTGAAATATTATTTCTGATCTGATTTCTTTTACATCCTCATGAAGTTGTTTCTTTACTTCAGTTGCCATCATCTCAGAAATTTCAGGTGTGCAACTTCTGCTTTCTTTCATGTCCACATCTCCAGACTTGTTCTGTTTGGGCTGGAGACCTGAGATTGCCTTTTGTGCCTTAGTCTTGACATTTTCCTGGGTTCTTCCAGATGAGCAGGCTGTGGGGTCCCAGGTGCTTCCCACATTGGTGACCCACCCACAGTATAGGGGGATGGGTCAGGCACCTGGGTGTCTCCTAACACAGGTTCCCCAGGAGGCAGGGGGGTGTGGGGTGGGCTGCTCCAGACACTGGTGGCTTCTTCAATGTGCAGCTGGTTGGTTCTCCTGGTTCACACTGGCTACCTGTGGGAGAGTCCTGAAGGTGGCCTGTGTGCACATGGGGACTGGGCTCTATAATAATTTTTTAAAGAATGTAAACATTCACTGTATGTTTTGGTCACCCCTCATTCACCAATTATTTATGACAATTTCTATCAAATAAAAATAATGCATCATGTCCTCATCTACTTCCTTCACTGGAGCTTGCACTGTGTGACTTCCAGTTCTTCAAAGCCAAAACAACTGTGGAAGATAAATGTTTCAAAGTGATCTGGGACATTGAGGCAGCCACAACAAAGCAACTAAAGATACTCATGAAAGAGGACTTTGAGGAGTGTTTTAGAAAGTGGAAGGAACAGTGGAATAGTGTGTTCAAAGCAACGTGGGGGGCAATTTTAGGTGGATTAAAGGCAATACATCTTTTACTCTCATTTTTAAAATTTAAACGTTCACTGTAGGTATTGATCACCATATGCATACGTAGATATAACATTGGACATTATATATATGTAATTATATATAAAGATTATATGAACATTAAGCATTATACATATAATATACATAAAATTATACATATAATTACACATGTCATAACTATACATGTATGACATCAAACATTCAAGGTAAAGAGGTATATACAGGTGATTACCTAACTGTATTTAGCTTATTGTAATTGATATATCCATCTTTAGTAGTTTGGCAATAATATAAAATTACATTTCTTCAGATTATAATTTGATTTGATAATGTTTTTCTCCCTAGGATTATTCTCTTTTAGCCCATGAACACCTGGAGTCTTAGTTGGTTCAAGGATTCAGTTCATTGTCCACATGAAGTGGAATCTGTAAAATGAGGCAGCTCTCCAAGGGCCTCTGTCCCTGCCACGTTTGCCAGTGGTGTCCTACACCCGTCTGACACTCTGTGATGACTGAAGCAAGGGCTACAGCTCTGGGTCAGATAGTTTTGGAAGGTGCAGAAAAGGAAACCCTCATCTCCTGGCAATTACAGACAATAAAGTCATCATTCCAATTTGCTCGGCTTCGAACAAAGATCTGTTGCAAGGTGATTTATCTTGCACACCACTTAGAATAACTTGCTTAAAAAAAGATAAAGTCCTGGCTCTTAGGGCATTTGAATGATTACAGATACGTAGAAAATGGGGTATATCTAATTACAAATACTGTAATTCTCTTTTAGGTTCTTGCTTGTTAATCTCTTTACCTTTCTCAAATTCTGGTAACAGAGCTGGCACAGTCAGACTATGTAAATGATAGGTCTCTGAACGGTATGGAAATACTACCAGCCAGTATGAACAGCCTAGTTGTTTTTAGTGGAATGGTACTTAAATTACTTACTCGAAATAGTTTATCAACTTTGTATCACAGTTCAGTGAGAGGTTCCTAAATTGACTTAGAATGATAAGTGAAGGCCCACAGAGAAATTCAATGCATTAACTCTAGTATATCCCTGCACACAGCTGCTTTTTATATTTCAATTAATCATGATTCAGACAGTGTCTAAACTTTCTAAGTTATACCTGTTTGACCTGTTTGAATGAATGGATAAAGTGAGTCACCTATTTCTTACTGGTACAGCATAGGTCTTTCCAATGTGGAGCAAACCTTTTGTCCCAGTGTAGGTTTTGTTAGGGATAGTATAAAGTTGTTTGCTGCCTCTGAGCCCACTTTTTGGGACCAGATTCACTATCTGGGTTAAACACTGGCCTACAGCCAGGATATTCAGGTCTAAACAGTGGGAGAAACTAACTAGGTAACAACGCACAGTAGGTCTGCATGCATTCTCCCAGTAATCCTCTACAACCCTTGGCCAACCGCAATTCCAACTGACTATGCTGATTCAACCCTCACGGGCTTAAAGCCCACAGCACGGTGCTCCCTCAGGGCAATGAGAGCAGCTCACTGGCTTACTCCCACCCGTGGCGTGTGCTTCTGTTCTTTTCTCTTTTACATAATTTTTTGACTTTGCTATTCCTTCTGGGTGTCCTGCTCAGTTCTTTGTTCAGGACCTCAAGAACCTGGGCAAGACCCCTGATCTGATAACACCTATGCAGGAGGCAGAGTCAAAGGGTCACAATTTCAAGGCCAGCATAGGTAACTTACTGAGACCCTGTTTCAAAATAAAAAGGGCCAGTGAGATAGATCAGTGGTAGAATGCCCCTGGGTTTGAATTCAAGCACTGTAAAACATTTTTAAAAAGAAATTTGTTCCCATTCAATACCAGAAAAATGTATTGTAGCAGTTGAAGAAAGGAATTACTATTAAGGTTGCTGCTGATTTTCCTTGAAATGCAGCTTTCTTTGTAGCAAATGAATGAGCAAAAAAATACCCTGTTGAATTAAATCATAAACGAATGGTATCAGCCAGCTGTGAAATTATTTCTTTATGTCTTAGTTTAGTTTTAATCGTATCTAGCACTCTCAGAACTACCATTACCATAAAATTTCTTTCTTTAATTTTTTTTTCTAATAATCTCACACTTATGGAAAAAAGGCAGGTTTAATACAAAGAAATTTTTTCTGATCTTCTTGAGAATAAGCTGCCAACATGATGTCTCAACATCCCTAAATAATTTATTCTGTATTTTCTATAAATAAAAGCATTCTCCTACACAGCATGATGCAAAGTCAGGATATTAACACTGCTAAACTACTACTATCTATTCTTAAGAACCCATCTGAGTTTTGCCAGTTGTCCCAATAATACACTTTTAAGAAAAAGATTTCAGTTCAGAGCCACAATCCATGTACCTAGTTGACATGCCTGTTTAGTCTCTGTTAGCCTTGAATATTTCCTTAGTCTTATTTAGACTTTCATGACCGTGGCACCTTTGAAAAATTCCAGGGCAGTTATTCTGCAGGGTCTTTCAGTTTGGATTTTGCCTGATTTTCCATCAGGATTGTTTAAAACGTGCACCCTTGGCAGGAACATCCCAGAAGTAAGGCTCTACTCTTCTTATTAAACCCTACCATGTGAGGCTAGGTTTCAAATCGTCTTACCACTGATGTTCCTTTCAATCATGTGATTCAGGCTAAGTGATACCTGCCAGGCTTCTTCATTATAGTTTTCTTTTTCCCTTTATAATTAATACCAACGTTTTAGGAAGGCACTTTGAAACTTATGTGAATACTTTCTTTATCCTCCAACTTCCAATGTATCTAATTTGGGCTCACAGTATACTGGCTTATTTCATTAATATCATTATTTCTTTTACTGCTCACAGTATTCCCAGTTTAACTAGGTTATTGAAGCTGGCTTCTACATCCATTTGCTGTTCCCACCATTTCTGAGCACTTCCTTACTTTTAGTTTTGGACTCCTGTGCTACTTGTTTTGCCTTTGTCCTGGAATCTATTGTGTCTCTACCTTGTAGTGGACAATGATATTTAAAAGCCAAGGTTTGGGCCATAGGTGTGCTCATTGCTGTTGGGTTGTAGAGGCTCCTGGGCTTCCAGGGGACAGAGCTAGGGACTCTCCGCCTACCTCTGTTGTCCTACCCAATGGCTTTAGGGATGAATTGCCTAGGAAAAGAAAGAGAGAGAAAAGTTAATGTTGTTCTTGAACTTTATGTCTCTCAATATATCCTCGAAGATACAACAAACAGATCTCAAGTGAACTATTTGTGTGTGTATGTGTGTGTGTGTGTGTGTGTCTTTTTGAGACACGGTCTCACTATGCAGTTCAGGCTGGCCTTGAGCTCACTTTGTAGCCCCGGCTGGTCTCAAACTCACAATGATTCTCCTGCCTCAGCCTCTTGAGTGCTGGGATTACAGGCATGCGTCACCATACCCGGCTAAGTGAGCTAGTAATTGCTCTTGGTCACCTGACATCTTTCCCTTGCCCTTTGCTTTGTTAGCAGGCCCTGATTTTCACTCTGGTGAAATATCCTGTGCCACTTTCAGTACTCGTGTTCTGGGTAAAATTGATTTCCCTTACTGCAGGGGCACATCTGACCCAGCAGATCACATTCTCTCTATTAGTCACTTTGCTGTCACTGGGACAAAGTACCTGACACACACAGCCTAAAGGAAGAGAGGTTTATTTTGGTTCAGGTTGCATTTCATGGTTAGCTGGCTCCAAGGCATAAACAGCATGATGGAAGGACATGGAGGAGGACA
>RJWM01018786.1:0-40320 GCA_004363535.1 Dasyprocta punctata
AAAAAAAAAAAAAAAAAAAAAAAAAGCAGTAGAACTGGTACAGAACTTCTAAGAAAGATACTATGAAAACAATAGCTACTATAGTATATCTTATTATTTTCAGAATAGTTGACCTTTCCAACAGGTATAGTAAAATCAAACCAAACCAAACCAAAACAAAAAAGCAGAAAACAAAAAAACACAATAAAACCAATAAAAACAGAGTATAACATAAGGCCAAAAAATAATAATCAGAATAAAGCAAAACAATGAGAATAATATTGGGTCTCGAAGACAAGGCAGAAGAGAGTCCCCCATCTTTGCTACATTGCATACCGTCATCTTCCAAAGAGATGCTCAGGCTGCCAGCCCCAGGCCTACAAAATGAACAAAGCAATACTAGCATTTGGTTGTTTTATGTACCCTAGTTGCTATCAATGTAGCCAGACCTCTGAACGAGCAGGTTGCTTTACGGGGGGTGGGGGGGTGGCGGAGGGGACTTTGTCCTTGATCCTTAGCTGGTGGGCCGGTAGGCGTATGGGGGGTCGGGCGCATATTTCTCTTCCTGGGCTCCACTCCAGTTGCGTAGATCCCCAGAAGTCTGTCTTACTTGTGTCCTGGTTGGAGGCGCTCAGGCCTGGCTGGGCAGGCTCCCAAGAAGTCCATTTCTTTCTCCTCCAGGGGTCCACGCTGGTCGCACAGGCCCCTGGAAGGCTGAAATGGGCTTCTTGGGAGCCTCCAACCAGGTCACCTATTTTTTTCTAACTGAATTAGTTTGTGTCCTTTCTTTCCTTTATTGGTAAGATTGGTAAAGGGGATATTTTCTTTATTCTTACCAAGAAATATTTTCTTTATTCTTACCTCTTCAATTTACTGATTCTTTGTATTGAATTTTGGTCTGTATTTCATTAATTTCTTCTGTGGTCTTTATAATTTCCTTCCTTGTACAAGGTTTGTGATTGGATTGCTCTTGTTTTTCTATGACCTTGAGATGCATCATTAGGTTATTTGTTTGGGATCATTCTAGTTTTCTAACGTGGACATTCACTGCTATAAATTTCCCTCGTAGGACTACTTTCATTGTGTCCCATAAGTTCTGGTATGTTGTACTGCCATTATCATTTAATTTAGAAACTAGTATTTCTTCCATATTTCTCTCTATGACTTACTAATTATAAAGAAACACCTCTTCAATTCACTGATTCTTTGTATTGAATTTTGGACTCTATCTCATTAATTTCTTCACTAGTGTATTATTCAACAGTGTATTTTAAATTTCTATGTTTGTATAGTTTTTGTGGTTTCTTTTGTTATTGATTTCTAGTTTCACTACACTGTAAGCTGATGGTAAACATGGTAAAATCTTGCTTCTTTTGCATTTACTTAGGCATGCTTCTTTAACTAGTATGTGGTCTATTTTGGATAAAGTACCATATTCAGCCAAAAAGAATCTGTATTCTGCTGATGTTGTGTGAAACGCTCTGTATGTATCTATTAAGTCCTTTTATTTGAAGGTTTAGTTCAACTCTAATATTATTGATTTTTTGGTTTGGTTGATGTTGCTATTTGTAATAGTGGGGTATTGAGATCACCCACTATACTTGCACTGATGCTTATCTGATCTTTTATGCCCATTAGAGTTTATGAAGCTGGGTGGACCATGGTTTGGTTCATATATGGTTGTAATTGTTATCACTTCCTGTTGAATAGTTCTGCTAACCAATATACAATGGCCCTCTTTGTCTCTTTTAATCAGTTTTGGCTTGACTTCAACTGTGCCTGAAAATAAGATAGCTAATCTGCCTTTTTTTCAGGTTTCTATTGCATGGAATGTTGATTTCGCTCCTTTGATTTTTAGTTTATGAATTACTGTTTATGTTAAATGCATTTTTTGTATGCAACATACCATTGGATTTTGTTTCTTGGTCCATTCTGCTAATCTGTGTCTTTTTATTGGTGAGTTAAACTCATCTTCATTGGTAGTTATAAACGATATGTATTGACTTATACCTGTGATTTTGTTAATTTCCCATTGTTTTGCTCTTTCTCTTCTGTGTAATAGCTAGCTCTATCTGATGGATTCATTTTATTGAACTTTTTGGCATTGTTGGCTTCGTTGTCTTCTTCTAGAATATCCTTGAAAACTTTTGGAAGTGTTAGTTTGTTGGTCACGAAATTCTTTAGATTTTCTTTATCATAGAAATATCTTATTTCTCCATTAATTTTTTTTAGATAGGTTCTTGCTATGTAGTTAAGGCTGGTCTTTAACTCACTGTATAGCCCAGGTTGGTCTCAACCTCACAGAAATCTTCCTGCCTCAGCCTCCTGAGGGCTGGGATTATAGACATGTGCCACCATGTCCGCCTTCTCCATCAGTTTTGAAGGGTAATTTTGCAGCATATAACAGTCTGGGTTGGAAGTTGTTTTACTTAAAAGTTTGAAACACTTCATTTTTTGCCTTTAAGGTTTAGTTGAGAAATCTATTTTAATTCTGATAAGTTTTCTTGTATAGGTGATTCATTACTTGTCTCTAGTAGTCTTTAAGATTCTGTTCTTGTATTGCATTTCTGGTATTTTAGTTATAAAGTAACACGGAGTGGTTTTTATCTGGTCACGGATATTTGGGTTCTATATACTTCACTTATCTGTATGCTAAATTGTTATTCCAGGTCTGGAAAGTTTTCTGCTATTGCTTGTGTAAACAGGTTTTTTTATGCCTTTTATGCTGTCTTTTGATTTTCTGCGAATTCCAGTTGCTCTTATATTAGACATCCTTGAATTATCTAGGAGTTTTTGAGACAATTTTTCATGTGCCCTTGTTGTTTTTAAGGTATCTCTCATTATTTGATCATTGATCTCAGTCCTGTTCCCTATTTCTGATACTTTGCCTCTGCACAGGTTTCTTGTGCTATCCATATTTTCAATCATATTTTTAATCTCCTGAATTTCTGTTTGAAACATCCTTATGATCTCCTATTCTTTTCTATGCTGGGCACTCATGTTTTGCATGTCTTTCTTTAGCTCCACTTGCTGAATATTAATATCTTCTCCAGATTTGTTGATCATTTGCTTTATTTTTGTTCTTACGTGATTAGTTATATCTTCTTGAAATTCACCAAGCACCTTGGAAAACTGTTTTACCTCCCTTAGTATCCTTTCAGACCTATAGGCTATGTATTTTTTTATTTCCTCAGCTGTACCAATTTGTCCCCTGTATCATATTGTTATTTTCAAAGTACTTGTTTACATTACAAGATTTAGGCATGAAAAAAATGGAACTCAGTGTGGAGATTTCTCAAAAAACTAGGTTATAGTCTTCTATGAAGAAGCAGACACATAAAAATGCTAGAAAGTGTTTCAGGTGCTCTGATAAGAAGTAGGTCTAAGATTTGTACAGCTCTTTGTATGTTTCAGGTACTCTTTTATGAGCTTCCAAATACAGTAAATAATTAACATGCCTTTTTTCATACCTTAAAACATGACTCTTAAAAAAACACCAGGTTGGAAATGGGATAATCCTAGCGTGGACTAACCCTCAGACCTGCTTCTGTACACCAGAGATGCCTTGTTGCACAACTTTGCAGTCTTCATTGTGAGCCAGCTTCAGTGTCTCATGGGTGAGGGAATAGAGACTTGCAGTTAAGAAATTTACCCAGGGTCGCATGACCAGTAAACATAAACCCCTGGCAAACACTAAACTAATTTTTGTCTCTGTGAATTGGTCTATACTAGACATTTCATACAAATGGAGCCATGTAAGCCCCACCCTCATGTGAGAGAGTAGACCTGTGCTGAAAGGAGGCACCCTGCCCCCAGGGGAGCACAGCAAGGGGTAGCAGAGGGAAAGACTAACCAACCGACATAATCCTTGATGAAGAAAACACCTGGGGAGAGAAGGGGGCAACACGACCTCATGATTGTCAACAATATGCAATATATTAACTAGTGTTAATTTTCTATTATTTTGTTTTAAGATTCTGTATCATTTTTATTCTGTTGTTATTACTTTGTTTTTAAAATTAAAAAAAAACTATAACCTTCCTGAGACCAACAATGATGCTAGATTCAGTTTGGCAGTAATAAATGCTCAACAGAAGATGTTTGTGGCATGAATAAACTGTCTAATTAGGTAACTAATCCATACTCCAAACAAACTGTGGCCTTCAAAAAGACATACAAAAACAAATATAACAAATTAGTCTGTACTCATTAGCTCTGAGCATCGTATCTGCCTCACTAATATCTCTCTATCCCGCTCCCCCTCTTTTACTAGTGTTGGGACTGAACTCAGACCCTTAGGCATACTAGGCAAGTGTTCTAACAACTGAGCTATACCCTCTAACTCTGAATCACCTTTGAAAATCATTCCCTTTAACCTCCTCCAGCCTGGCAAGTGAGCTCTGCTAATCACTAAAATTTAGGCAAGTCCTTTGTCTTCACAGATTCTTCCCTAATCCATACAATGGGATAGTAACACTCACTACTCAATATTTCATAGTGAAATTGCCATAAGTAATGAGTTAATGTTACTAAGGTACTTCAAGATTAAAAGTGCTATGCTATGGTTTATACATTGTGTCAACTTGAGAAGTCTAGCAGCTTAATTAAGTAACTCAGCAGCTCTACATCCTGGGGTGCAGAGTACAGTTACCTGGTCATTGTTACAATTTGAAAAGGTCAGAAGTTAACTGGGAGACTCAGCAGGGAGCCAGGGGTCTTACTTTGTAAACATCCTCATCCTGTACAAAGTAAGGCAAGGAGATTTGTAGATGCTACCCACCTGGGTGGGTGTCCTGTGTACTATATAAGGGAGGAGAAGCAGCTTGCTCTTGTCCCCCTTTTACTCTGGCTGTTTTTGTTCGGCTGCTGCCTTGAAGTGTTGTTCCTGTGCCATGCCACCCTGCCTTGGAGCCAGCTGATTGTGGACTGAAACCTCCAAAAACTGTAAGCTAAATAAACCTTTCCTTCCCTAATTTTGGGTGTCAGGTGTTTTGTCTCAGCAACCAGTAAAAAGTAACCAAGACATGCTATAAAACTGGAAAGTTTCTTGACAGGGTTTGCTTTTCTTGTTCTTGGGGATGCTAAATGTGAATAAAGGAACTTTGTAGACAAATGGACAAATAGAGGCTCAGCTTCTATTTCTTCGCGTTAAATTTCTTCTCACATAACATATTTCATTCTTGTATACTTACCTTGAGATTTCAAAGGTAAAATAAGCAGCAAGGACTCTTTGAAAATAATAGTTTCAGTTTTAAAAACATGGAATTGTTAGATAACTGCTTCTCATCATTAGATGACACCTGAACAGCAACTGATAGATTCTTGCTTCCAATTCCCCATCCCTAATAAAGTCTACATAGCATCTTCAGATCTTGATCTGCTCTAATAACTCATTCAATCAAAAGTCACATGTTCCCTAACCAGGACTGATTACTCCTGATGCTCACTAAAAACCACAGCACATGTTATTTTTGTCTTCTGACTGGTCTCAGTTTTTGCTCACATATAGAAAATAAAGACTGAGAGCAACACCAACTAAAAAAAAATATAATGTGAGCCACAAACATTAGCAACATGTGATTTTCTGGTAGCCATATTTTTAAAGTAAAAAGAAACAAGTATAATTAATTTAACAATTTTATTTTAGTAAACCCATAATTGTTCTCAATATGCAATCATTATAAGAACTAATTGAAGTACTTTACATTTCTCTTTTTTTTCTACTAAGTCTTCAAAATCCAATGTGCCTTTATTTCAATTCAGGCTAGCCACATTTCAAGTGCTGGTTATTCACATGTAGGTAGTGCCTACCAGCTTAGTTTTAGTTTATTGATCTGCAGTAACTTGAAATATACAAGCAAGATAATTATCTCCAGGACTGCTCACCTCACATAACTCCTTATGAGTGCAGGAAATGACATGGAAAATGTGGTCTTCTTGTTCACACATTAGAAGTTTTGCTAAGTACCACTAGTTAGTAAGCTCCAATATCATCAAACAATGTCAAATGCTTTATAGAAAAATAAGAATGTTCCAAAGGTTTTGATTGTACATGAAAAGTCAATCCATTACATTTCTGACCAAACGAAAGAGAAGTGGGCAGCAGAAACTGTCTACTGGAGGTGTCAACTTAGAACTAAAGACATTTTGAAATAAAAGTAATGCTTTGCTTAATTCTGTGAAAATTTGGAATCACAGAATGTTTTTAAGGAAAAAAAGCAATTACATTACTTTCAAATATATAGAGAAATGCAAATTAGACTGGCAAAGAGTTGGTAGAACTTTTATAGACTTGCTATATTAATCAGAAAGACAATCAATCAAGTAAGGGACTAAGCCTTCATATATACTGTTTCTTCTAAGGACACTATTCCCCAGCCCTCTTCCTTTTAAGTCTCAGCTTAGGGCTTTTCTCCAAAACACCTTCTGATACTCTGGACTAGAGTGAATATTTCTGTAATATTCTCTATGTCCCTGTACTCCTCAGATCACAACACCATATGTTAAGGTGAATCACAGTTTGTCTTCTTGGTAGAATGTAAGCACCATGAAGGGATGGAGTGGGTTTCTCTTGTTTGTTACTCAATTCCAGTGTCTCAAATAAAGTCAGAGCATTGATAGTATACAAATAAATATTGTTGGTTTAATTTGTTAATGCAAGTCACTAAATAGCTCTGGGTTTTTTGCTTGTTTGTTACCAGCAATGAATTTCATTTAATTTTATTTTATTAGTATATGCTTGCAATGCAAGAAGTTTATATTCATCTTAAGGAGTAGGTACATGTACATAACATATCTTGATTCTTTTTTATTCCTCTTCCCCTATATACCCCTTCCCTCTCTCCATCTCTAGACAACCTTTCCCCATTTTTATTTTATTTTATTTTTTGTTCATGTTTACAACATACATTTTCAGTCATTGTGGGTATTTGGTACATATATATGAAACAACTTTAATCTTTCCACATTCTCCTCCCCCACACTCAGTCTCTTGGAACTCTTGCTAAAATTTCTCTCTCTCTGCTTTCTTTTATCAATCTTTTATTTGCTATTTATTTGTACTTTGCGTTACTCAAACATGAGAAATCATGCAGTATTTAACCATGTGCATCTGATTTATTTCACTTAACATTATGTTTGCCAAGTATACCAATTTTCCTACAAATGTCTCAAATTTATCCTTCTTTAGAGTCAGGCATTATTTCACTGTGTGTAGATACTACCTTTTCTTTGTTCGTCTATCTATTGATAGACAAATAGTCTGCTTACAGGACTTACTATGAATTCTGTTGCTATAAATATCAGTTTGTATGTATTGCTCTATTATGATGTTTTTAGCTGTTTTAGGAAGACACCTAGGAAAATAACAGCTAGATCAAATGGAATTTCTACTGTTAGTTCTTTTTTTTTTTTTTTTTTTTGGTGGGGTAGTACCAGGGATCGAAGTCACAACCTCTCGCCTGCCAGGCAGGTGTTTACGCCACTGAGCTAAATTCCAGGCCCTATTTTTTGAGACAGGGTCTCACTATGCAGTTCAGGCTGGCCTTGAACTCACTTTGCAGCCCAGGCTGGTCTCAAACTCACAATGATCCTCCTGCCTCAGCCTCCCAAGTACTAGGATTGCAGACATGCGTCACCACTCCCGGCTTTTACAGTTAGTTCTTTGAGAAACCCCTATACTGATTTCCATAATGCTTGTACTAATTAATTTTCCATCAACAATGTAGAAATGTTCCTTTTCCACCACAGCAATTCCAGAATTAGTTATTACTTGAGTTTTTGAAGGTTGCCATTCTTTTTGTTGTAAGATGCAATGTTAGTGTTGATTTGCATTTCTCTAATGCAAGAAATGTTGAACATTATTTCATAAGTTTATTGGCCATTGTACATCTTCTGAGAAGTGTCTGTTCATTGCACTTACCCATGTTTTAATTGGGTCTTTTATTTCGGGTGATATAATTTTTTGCAGTTCTTTATATATTCCGGATATCAGTCTCCTGTCTGAAGAAGACCTGATGAAAACTCTTTCCCAATCTGTGGGTTATCTCTTCACTCTGATGGTTGTTTTCTTTGCTGTGTAGGAGCTCTTTAATTTGATGCAATCTCATTTGTTGATTGTCACTGTTGTTTCTTGTGCAACTGGAGTTCTGTTCAGAAAGTCTTTGCCAATACCTATGGCTTCAAGAGTTTTACTCATTTTATCTTCCAATAAATTAATTGTCTCCATCTTAATGATTAGGTCTTTTATCTATATTGATTTTAGTTTAATATATGGTGAGATATATGAGTCCAGCTTCAATCTTCTGCATATAGATAGCCAGTTTTCTTAACACCATTTGCTAAAGAGGCTATCATTCTTCCATCATATATTTTTGGTCCCTTTGTCAAAGATCAAAGAGCTGAATATGTCTGGAGATGTTTCTATATCCTCTCTTCTGTTCCATTGATCTGCATGTCTGTGTTTGTGCCAATACTATGCTGTTTTTATCACTGTAGCTTTGTAGTATGACTTATAGTCAGGTATTGTGATGCCTTCTGCTTTGCTCTTGCTGCTGATGATTGCTTTTGCTATTCTGGGTCTCTTCTGCTTCTTATGAATTCTAAGACTGTTCTCTAGTTCTGTGAGGAATGTTGTTGATATTTTGACTGGGATTGCATTTAATCTATATAGCACTTTTGGGAGTATAGCCACTTTGACAATAGTGGTTCTGCCTATCCAGGAATAGGGGACCTTTTCCCATTTTCTGATGTTCTTGTCAATTGCCTTTTCCAGAGTTCAGTAGTTTTTGTTGCAGAGGTCTTTCTCTTCCTGAGTTAGGTTAATTCCTAGGAATTTACTTTTTCTTGATGCTCTTGTGAGTGATATTGTCTTCCTACTTTTTCACTGAACTCATAATTGATTTTCATGGATCCTATTGACCATTGTGTATTGTTTTTGTATCCTAATACCTTACTGAAATTGATATTAATTCTGAATCTTTCGGTGGCATTCTTTGGATCTTCTATGTAGAAGACCATATCATCTGCAAATAATAATGATTTGACTTATTCTTTTCCAATGCATATCGTTTTTGTTTCTTTTTTTTAATTTAAAGAGGATGAAACCAAGGAAAATAAAACAGAATAAAACCAATCAAAATAAATCACTACAAGTGATACAGAACTTCAAGACCTTATGAAATCAACAATAGTTACCATAATGCATTTTGTTGTCTTCAGAATACCTGCAGATACCTTCGGACATAGTAAAAATCGAATGGAACAGAATAGAATAGAAACAATAAAAACAAAACAATGAATGCAATAAAGGACTTAAAACAAGCCAATAGTAAATCCAAAATGATTACCATAATATGTCTTGTGAACTTTCAAATAGCTGCTCATGCCATCAGATTTAACATAATCAAATAAAACAAAAGAGCATGAACATTTTCTCACCTCTGACCTTCCTCCTCATTTCCACCTACTCACCAACCTTTACTTGTCATTCTTTGGCTTTGACCTCTGTTGATGATCCCCTAATTATTATTATTATTATTGTTGTAGTACTGGGGATTAAACCCAAGGCCTTGTACATCCTATGCAAGAGCCCTATCATAGAGCTACATTCCCACCTACCCCACCCACACTGTTCTTAAAGACAGCTAATATGAAAGCTATGAAATGTCTTGTACTATGCTTAACTTCATATATCTATTATCTCACTTAGTCCTTGAAAGAATTTGGTGAGGTAGGTGCCATTAATGTCCCTGCTATAGAGAGATACAATCTGCTGTACAGGATATTAAATAACTTCCCTAAAGTTTTGTAGGTATTGTGAGACAGAGATGGATTTAATCCAGAATCTATAGCACATCATTTTGATGAAAATGTTGGAACCCTGGTATCACTCAGGGGACAATTCCCCTGTTCCTTAATTTTGCCTTCTCGGTGGGACAAAAAATAATAAATTATATTTTTTATTCAAGATACTTGAGTATAGATATAGCCAGCAAAAGTGCATATTAAGTTTTTTCAATTTAAATTGCACCATAATTCCTCTTCCTAATCTCTACCTACATTTGGTAAGTCAGAAAATCACTATGGCAGATTTCTTTTCAAACATGAAACAGTTATGTATACATAGACTACATATTCCATATTTCTTATTATTGACGGTTTTTCCCCTGCTCAAACTTCATTTGAAAATCAAGTAATATGAATACAAAGTATAAAATTTTTGAGTTGGAAAATGTCTTGGAGATGATCCAACCTTTTCAGTTTACATGTGAAGATTTCTGGCTTAGGCCTTGTTAATTAGCTAATTCTGGAAATGTGTATTGATTACCTCTTACATGTTCTAGATGATACAGAGAGGCAAAGTTATGTCTTTAAGGAGCTTAGAGTCTAGCAGGGGGAGTGAGAGAATTGAGCAATAATAGGATATGAAAATGTCATGAGTATTATGAAGGAAAGGAGGGAAATGGTTTATAATGAACAGCACAGTGATCTGAAACGGGAGGTGCTGTTTCTGATGGAGTGCTTGGGAAAGGCTGCTCTTCAGAAGCAAAAAACTGAGCTCTGAATAGTGAGAAGAAGCCATCAAAGCAAAGCTCTAAGGCAAAATCTTTTAAGGTATAGAATGGCATGTGAAAAGCCATGAATGAATTCAGTGCATTAAAGAAATAGAAAAATAGTCATCATAGCTGAAGGATAGTAAATTATAGGCAGAGTGGTAAGGCATTATGGGTACAATGTCATAAAGGTAGACAAAAACAGAATCATTTAGGGCTTGTGAGCTATGTGAAGGAATATTGATAGTTATTCTAATTGCAATTAGAAGCCATAGGAGTATATGCATTGAGAAAGTGTGATATAATCCACTTTAGTATTTTAAATGATAATATTAAGTAGTACAAAATTTTAAATTAGGCCAAAAAAACCCTATACTTTTCACTAGTTTTTAGTTATATAGAATTTCTTAGTCATTAATTGAGTTTACTCATTATCAATGCTTTGCAAAATAACTGAACTTTTAGAAATTATAACAATTACAGTTACAATACTGGTCCCCATTGAGTTACACATTCTTGAACTCATTACCTTCATGTAGTTAGTCCCTAACACACTGATTGTGAGCATGGCCTCCTGCATTGATTCTGTGATTTGCTTTGACAAATGGGACATGAGCAATTTCAAACATTTCACAAGCAGAGGCTTGAAAAGCATGCATTAGAGATTGTTTTCTCTTGTTGTTGGTAAAGTCTAGAACCACATAAAGAAGTTCAAGTCACCTTACTGTAATGTGAATGACACCAACACAGTTATATCTATCACCTCTGCTGATAGCCAAGACAACCACCACCAGACATAAAAATAAGCACAAATACAGGAGCAACATCAAGTAGAGACAGATAACAGCTAAACTCAGCCCAAACTTCCAGCTCATAGAATAGTGAAAACATCAAAGATTGTTTGTTATGAAGAGATAAGTAACTGAGGCAGGTATATAAATAAATTCTATTTTATTTCTAGATGTTGGAGATTGAACTCAGAGTCCTAAGCATCAAAGCATGCCCTTGACCACTGAGGTGCACCATTACTTTAAATAGAATCCCATTTTAATAAGTTTAAATACCAAACAAAATGTGTGAATTTTCATATATAAACTATCTTAGATGATATGTTCTAAAGTGATTTGACCTGTTTCAAGGTACTCAAAGCAATTTAAAGTGATAGATTCCAAAAATATCAGTAATACAATCTTTAAAAGCCATTCCCAAATTATGAATACTACTTGACCTTGTACAGGTATCCAACTAAAATTTCTATACATAAATGCAACTTCAAAGGGCTGCATCTGTATTAAGTCAGTGGCTCTTTATGGGGAACCAATTCATAAAATAACCTTTTGCATACAATTTTCATTTTTTATTTGATTTAATATTTGAAAAATTAATAATTTTACAAGGTTCAAAACTAAACTATTATATAATGACATATGATTAAAAAGTCCTCCCATCCAGTGCAATCCATTGGGAGGCTGCATGCCCAGCAACACAGGTCCCAGAAGAAAATGACAAAATGAAAGACCAAGAGGCAGTCTCAGTCCCCCAGCCCACTGAGAACAAACCCGAGACACTGAAATGGAAGACACTGGGAGTCACAAAACTGAACTTTCTGAAATGATAGCAAATGAAGTAAAGAAACAACTCCATGAAGCTGTAGAGATACTCAAATCATAAACAATCTCTCAGCTAAAAAATGAAATGAAAATCATTATGAAAGAAATGTTGTGTGTATCTAAAGAAGATCAAGATAAAAAATAGAACATAAGAAAAATGTAAACTTTGAATGAACAAAATAAGACACAAATAGAACACATGAAACAGATTCAAAGGGAAATTCGTGAAATGAAAAATTCCATGGAAAGTTGGGAAAACCGCTTGAATGAACCTGAAGATAGAATCTCAGACCTTGAAGACAGCATGAAAGCTTACGATCCAAAAAGATTTCTTAAAAATAACAAGGAACCAAGAAACAACAATTCAGCAGCTGCAACATGATGCCAAAAGAAATACCATAAGATTAATAGGCATAAATGAAAAAGCGGGGGTCAATACTAAAGTCCTGCGAATACTATTTGCAGAAATAATAGCAGAAAATTCTCCAAACATGGGAAAAGAATCTGGTACACAGGTAAGTGAGGCATACAGGACCCAATTTAACCATAACCAAAATAAATCTTCACCCAGACATAATAATTAGGGTATCAGAAATACAGCACAAGAACAAAATACTAAAAGCTGTCAGAGAAAAGAAACAGATCACCTATGAAGCAAAGTCTATCAGAATCATGGCACACTTCTTGACACAAACCTTTAAGTCAAGAAGAGCTTGGAGTGAAGTATTTCAAATCCTGAAAGAAAACAACTGTCAACACAAATTGATGTATCCTGCAAAACTATCTTTAAAAACTGATGGAGAAATAAGATAATTCCATGACAAAGAACAACTGAAGAAATTTATGGCCACCAAACCAACACTACAAAGAGTACTGAAAGACACTCTAGAAAGAGAAAAAAGATAGCTACAATCCTAAGAACAACAATAAAAGGAAACCACCAAGCAAGGCAAACAGTTAAACAGAAAATGTAGAAAACCAACAACAGAAAGACATCATGACAGATGTGAGTCAGTACCTATCAGCTATATCAATCAATGTAAATGGTCTCAACTCAGCAATAAAATGAAACAGACTAGCAGAGTGGGCTAAGAAACAAAATCCAACAATATGCTGTGTACAAGAAACACATTTCACTCAAAAGGATGCTCACAAATTAAAATTCAAAGGCTGGAAAACAATACTCCATGCTACAGGAACCCAGAAAAAAACAGGGGTAGCTATTATGTTTGCAGACAATGTGAACTTCAAACAGATAATGATCAAAAGAGATAAAAAAGGTCACTACATACTTGTTAGGGGAAAACTTCAAGAGGAAGAGATTACAATCATAAATATATGTGCACCAAATATGGGAGCACACAACTATGTAAGACAATTCTTAATAGACATGAAAACCAAATAAAGAGTAACACAGTTATAACAGGGAACCTTAACATCCCACTGTCACAGAGAGACAGATCAACCAAACAAAAAATCAGCAAACAAATAACAGAACTGAATCAAACTTATAAACAAATGGACCTAGTAGATGTGTACCGAGTGCGCCACCCATCAATATCAGAATACACATTTGTCTCAGCTGCACATCGGTCATTCTCTAAAATAGATCATAACTGGTCCACAAAACATGCTTAAGTAAATGCAAAGGAACTGAAATAATTCCATGCATATTATCTGACCATAGCGCAATAAAACTGGAAATTAAAGAAAAAACCCACAAGAACACCAAAAACACATGGAAATTAAATAATACTCTCATAAACAATCAATGGGTCACAGAAGAAATTAAGGAAGAAATTAAACAATATCTACAATTGAATGAAAATGCAAATACAAATTACCAGAACCTGTGGGACACAATGAAAAAAGTTCTCAGAGGGAAATTTATAGCACTAAACTCCCACATCAGAAAAATGGCAAGAACACACATAAACAACCTAACACTGCACCTCAAACTTCTAGAAAAAGAAGAGCAAGTCAAGTCCAAAGCCCAAAGAAGGGAGGAAATTATCTAGACTTGAGCAGAAATTAATGCAATTGAAGCTAAGAACACAATAAAAAGAATTAAAGAATTGAAGAGTTGGTTCTTTGAAAGAGTAAATAAAATTGATAAACCCCTAGCCAACCTTATCAAAAAGAGGAAAGAAAAAACTCAGATTCAACCAATGAGAAATGAAAATGGTGAAATCACTACAGACCCTGTGGAAATACAGAAGATCATTAATATCTACTTTGAAAACCGTTACTCACATAGATTTAATGACCCAGAAGAAATGGACAGATTCCTAGAAACCTATGAATTACCAATGCTGAATCAAGAAGATGTAAACTGCTAAATAACCCAATTTCAGCTTATGAAATTGAAAATGTAATTAGAACCTTATCAACAAAGAAAAGCGCAGGTCCTGATGGATTCACTGCTGAATTCTACAAGAAATTTAGGGAAGACTTAATACCAACACTCCTCAAACTCTTCAATAACACTGAAAGGAAAGCAAGTCTCTAACTCATTCCTAGAAGCAAGTATTACCCTCATATCAAAACCAGAGAAAGGCCCAACCAAAAAAGAAAATTACAGGCCAATCTCCCTAGTGAACATAGATGCAAAAAATCCTCAATAAAATACTGGCAAATAGAATGCACCAAGTAATCAGGAAGATTATACACCATGATCAAGTGAGATTCATCCCAGGAATGCAGGGATGGTTCAACACATGCAAATCAATAAATGGAGTACACCGTATCAACAGGGCCAAGGAGAAGAACCACATGATCATCTCAATAGATGCAAAAAAAAAGTTTTTGACAAAATCCAACACCCATTCATGATAAAAACTCTACAGAAAATCAGAATAGATGGTCTCTACCTCAACCTGATAAAAGCCATATATCATAAACCAACAGTCAACATCTTACTAAATGGAGAAAAACTGAAAACATTCAACCTAAATTCAGGACGAAGACAAGGATGTCCATTATCACCACTCCTATTCAATATAGTTCTGGAAATATTAGCCAGAGCAATTAGACAAGAGAAAGAAATAAAGACAATAAGGATAGTAAAGGAAGAAGTAAAATTATCATTATTTGCACATGATATGATACTCTACATAGAAGACCCAAAAATCCATTGAAAGACTTCTAGATGCAATAACCAAATTCAGTAATGTTGCTGGATATAAGGTCAACACTCAAAATTCAATAGCATTCCTGAGCCGGGCATGGTGGGGCACGCCTTTAATCCCAGCACTTGGGAGGCTGAGGTAGGAGAAGTGTTGTGACTTCGAGGCTGGCTTGGGCTACAACACGAGTGCAAGACCAGCCTGAGCTACATAATGCGACCCTGCCTCAAAAAACTAGGGCCGGGAGTTTGGCTCAGTGGCTTAAGCGCCTGCCCTGGCAGGTGCAAGGTTGTGAATTCGATCCCTGGTGCCGAAAAAAAAAATAGCATTCCTGTACACAAACAGCAAATTCACTGAGAGAGAAATAAGGGAAACCATACCCTTCACTATAGCATCCAAAAAAATGAAATACTTAGGAATCAATCTAACAAAGGAAGTAAAAGATCTATACAGTGAAAATTATATTACTCTAAAGAAGGAAATTGAAGATTTCAGAAAATGGAAAGATATTCCCTGTTCATGGATAGGAAGAACAAACATCGTGAAAATGGCCATTCTCCCAAAATTATTATGCAGGTTCAATGCAATCCCAATCAAAATACCACCTGCCTACCTCACAGAGCTAGAGAAAGCATTCCTGAAATTCATCTGGAACGAGAAAAGACTTAGAATAGCAAAGGTAATTCTGGGCCACAAAGGTAAGGGAGGAGGCATCATAATCCCCAACTTGGAACTATACTACAAAGCTACTGTGACAAAATCAGCATGGTACTGGAATCAAAACAGACTTGAAGACCAGTGGAATAGGTTAGAAGGTACAGCCACAACTACAAACACATTTAGCTACCTCATCTTTAACAAAGGAGCCAAACATGTACATTGGAAGATAGATAGCCTCTTTAACAAATGGTGCTGGAAAAACTGGCCTTCTATATGTCATAAACTAAAACTAGATCCATGTCTATCACCATGCACTAAACTAAAGTCAAAGTGGATCAAAGATCTGAATATTAAAACAGAGACACTAAACTTGCTGGAAGACAAAGTAGGTAAAAATCTTGATGACATAGGAGTAGGCAGAGAGTTCATGAACAAAAATCAAATTGCATGGGAAACACTTCAAGAATCAACAACTGGAATCTCGTCTTACTGAAAAGTTTTTGCATGTCAAAGGAAATCTCCAACAAAGTGAAAAGATAACCCATGAACTGGGAAAACATCTTAGTCAATTGTCCATCAGATAAAGGACTTCTATGTAGGACATATGAAGAATTTTTTAAAAAATCAGGCCTCCCAAATTCAAGGACTCAATCCAAAAATGGGCATCTGAGATGAATACACACTTCTCTGATGAAGAAATACAAATGGCAAATAAATATTTGAAAAAATGTTCAACATCATTGTTCATTCAGGAAATGCAAATTAAAAGAACACTGAGATTCTATCTCACTCCAGAAAGAATGGTCAAGATAAAAAAATCAACCAATAACAAATGCTGGAGGGTCTGTGGGTAAAAAGGAACTCTTCTCCACCGTTGGTGGGAGTGTAGACTGGTGCAACCACTGTGGAAATCATTGTGGAGATTCCTCAAGAAGCTAGGATTAGAGATCCCATTCAACTCAGCTATCCCACTTCTGGGCATTTTCCCAGAAGAACTGGAAACATACTACAGTGATATTTGTGCACCCATGTTTATAGCAAACCAATTTGCAACAGCCAACTCGTGGAAATAACCCAAGTGCCCATCAATCAAGGAATGGATAAAAAAGATGTGGTATTTTTGTACAATGGATAACTACTCAGCTGTAAAGAAAGACTGCATTGAGAGTTTTATAAGTAAATGGTCACGACTTGTGACCATACTCAGACGTGAGACAAATCAAACTCACATGTGTAAATACCGTATTGTCTTCCTAGTGTAAGAAACTGAAACAGTATATATGATCCAAAATCTACCATAAATACTGTGTAAGGGTAAGAAATGAGCAAGAGTAATTGGGAAAGGTAAAAGGAAGAAAGAAGGAAGGGAAAAGGAAAAAGACATAAATTTGTATATATGTGTATGTAAGATAACTAAAATGACTATAGTACTGAATGTATTAGTTATTGAGGTAGATAGGTTAATACTCATAGGATTAGATCAATTTTACATGTCTATATCTGTTAATGTAAACAACGGTGTTGAAGGTACCAGTATGCAATATTGCAACCATTGTCAAGTTCCTAACATCTTGTTTTGTAAACCTATAATGTTACTGTTGTGAATTTGCTATTGTCGTTTGTCTCTTTTGCTTTTTGTCTTTCTTATATGTGTCTTTTTTCCCTTAAATAAAAAGAAAAATAAATAAATGAATAGTCCTCCCATTTCTGTCCTTATCACCCAGTAACGCTATCCTACAAGATCATTATTATTCATTACTTACATACAAGGTGTGATAGAAGAAAATAGTACCTGCTGGTGCTGAATGCCATCCAAAGGAAATGCAGCCTTGTAAAAACATTACAGTGTGTCCTCATCTACTTTATTCATTGGCTCTAGTACCATGAAATTTTTTGGCTCTTTCTCAAAGTCAAAATGACTATGAAAGTTAAACGTAAATGTTTTGACTTGACTCAAGACATTGAGGCAGCCATAGCAATGCAACTAAAAACAATCAAGAAAGAAAACTTTCAAAAGTGCTTCAGAAAGTGTCTAGAATAATGGAATGTCTGCTCAAAGTGAAAGAAAGTGTTTTAAAGGGGATCAATGTCAGTGTCTTTTATAATAATAATTTTTAAAAATTTAAATATTTACCATAGTTTTTAACTATACAGTGTATTCACCCAAAGTTTCTTCACTGACAGTTAAATAACCAATATTCATTTTTATTGTTTTTAAAGGACTAAAATGGAGAAAAGAAGGATGATCTAATGATATTTGTGACAACAGAACAATTCGTGGGGCTGGAGATATAGTTTGGTCGTAGAGCACTTGGCTAGCATGAGCAAGACCATAAGCTCCATCCCTAGCACTGTCAAAATGACAAAAATAAAGCCACACAATTTCTATGTCTTATGTTAGCTATTAAGCTTTATTAACAAAGTTAATTGAAGTATTCCTTGAGTCCCTTCTCAAGCACAATTTTAGATGCTGCCTATATATGTGTGAATGTCATACGACAGTAATGGTGAACCTTCTAGAGCTTTCAGTGATACAAATAGCCCACTGTGGCATATGTGCCATAGTTTCACCACCATTGTCATATAATATCAATGTACTACAGTGAAATGAAAATTAGGGGTTTTTTTTTGAAAATTAGGTTTTAATGAATGACATTAATTTCACAATAAAGCAATGATTTTTATAAATATATCATTTTGTAATCCGGAAATATAAATATTCTATAGGAGTTTGCATATTTAGAAAACAATTTATTGAAAATATAAAGGTTAGAAAGAGCAAAAGATCTCAAAGAAAGGAAAAATACAGGAACTCTGAGAAAACAGCATTACAAATGGTCATAGTCATTAGCTTTCAGCCACCAGGAAAGCTAACCAAAACTAAGATTTTAATGCCCTTAAGGAAAAGGGAGCTCATGACTGAAAGGCTTCCTTCTGGTGTTCTATGCAGCACACTTTTTGTAGTTGTTTTAGTATCTGACCTAAATTCACGATAGAAATACTCATATTTTAAATTACCTCATATTAACCCATTTCTCCGGTTTATAAATATATCGATGATGAGCTGGATACAAAAACATATTTTTAAAAGGCCATATAGGAATTTTAGTATTAATCCATACTGGGCTAACTACATAATGTCTGTCCTGGGAGAAGTCACTAAAACAACTACAAAAAGTGTGCTGCCTACAACACCAGAAGGAAGGCTTGTTCAGTCATGAGGCTACTACTTGCATTTTTTTAGCCCCCATCCCTGTCTGTGAAAGAGCTTTCACAACGGAAATCAGTTAAAATATGTCCACAATGTCTTTTAATATCCTTCAGGTTTCAGCATTTTATTATCAAGTTAATACTTTTCCACACATATCTTTATGATCATGGTCAAGTTTTGATACCAAAAGCAAGTGGACCTTGAAAGTAGATGTTTGTAAAATGCAGTTTGCATAAAGTTTCTCAACTCTGTCATTTTTTATTATCCTTATAATAGAATCAAGAGACAGAAAAGATAAAATGTTAACTGAGTAGACTGGAAGAAGGTACAGCATAAGCAAGTGATGTGCTTCAGTGGAGTAGAATTCAGGTAAACTCCATATTAGACAGTTACATTAGGATTTTCAAGAGAACAGAATAGAAAAATCAATTTAAAAGAAAGGATTTTGTACTGTTGTGACTGACTCAATATCCTGCATCAATTCGAATGTTTGCCTTATATGGCAATTTTAACTTTGGGGATGAGCCAGAAATCATACAGTGCTAGATTTGATGAATACGATGGATGAGATATTTTCCATTGTGATGTTTTCACTAGCCTGCTTTTCTGTTGGATGGCACTGGGCAACAGCATTCACTGCATTTTTTTTAATCACACCTCATAAGGACACTCATGAAAGAAGACTTTCAGAACTGCTTCAGAAAGTGGGAAGAAGGATGTTGTGTGTTCAAACTGAGGGTACTTTGAGAGGAATTAGTGGCAGTGACGTCTAGTGTAACAAATTTTAAAATTTTAAGACTACTGTATTATTAATCACCACTTTCTTCATCAAAAAGACAAACGATAAATATGAAGATGCACAGAGAGGTGAATTCTCATTCACTGTTTATAGGAATGCCCTTTTCTTCTTTTTTTCCTACTCTAGTACTGCCACACCATACCCACAGTTATCAGTATCCCCAATACTCAAATATTTATTTCTCTAGATTTTAAAAGGAGCTTTGGCTATTTGTTCATTTGTTTATTTTTGAGACAGGGTCTCACTGTGTAGTCCAGGCTGGCCTTCAACTTACTGTGTATCCCAGGCTGGCCTCGAACTCACAGTGATCCTTCTGCTTCAGTCTCCATAGTGCTGGGAATATAGGCATGCGCCACCACACCCGGCTAGTTTTGGCTTTTTATATGCCACTGCTAGGTGTGCCCATAATTGATCTTTGTCACACTGAAACACCTTACATAATGAGTATGTATTGATTTCAAGAAAAAAGTTTTCTCTGTGCCAATAATTTCAATAAACAATTGAGACATACTTTCATAAAACCTAAAGCAATCTCTGCTATAGCCTATCTTACTTGTAACATGAAACAGCTGCAAGGATTTTTTATTTTGCTTGTTTTTTTGTTTGCAATACTGGGGAATGGATCCAGTGTCTTGTGCATGCTAAGTAAGCACTCCACCACTGAGCTATTTCTCTAGCTCTTTTTGCTTTTTCATTTTCTAGTAGGATCTTTTGTCTCAGCCTTCAACCTCCAAGACTGTTGAGATGCACCACCATACTTCGTTTCAGGACAGTTTTTTAACCAAATGGCAGGTGAGATAGGTAATGGAGTGATTGTCTCCCATCTTTTGTTGTTGCTTCTTGTTTGCTTGTTTTATTGTGGTGCTGGCAAACAAACCCAGGACTTGCACCTGCTAAGCAATCACTCCATCACCAAGTCACATTCCTCAGCCCCTTTTTATATTTTATTTTGAGACAGGGTCTCACTAAATTAGTAAGTTCTTCAGGCTAGGCTTAAACTTGTGATCCTCCTGCCCTACTCAGCCTTTCAAGTAGGTGGAGGTGCAGATATTCATCATTGTGCCCTAGAAAACTAAAGTCTATGAGAAAAAAGGAAGAAATAAAACTATGTGGTGATTGAACCCAAGGTCACTCTATCACTGAGTTACATCCCCAGTCCTTTTTTCATTTTAAGACAAGTCTTACTAAATTGACCTGGCTGGCCTCAAACTTATGATCCCCTGCTTCAGCCCACTGAGTAACTGGAACTACAGAGCTGCGCTGCTGTATCAATTGTAAATGTCCTTATTTTTTAAAGATCTGTCACAGATACTGAGTGCCTTCAGTTTGCAAAACTTTGCTTCACTTCCTATTTCAGTCTGAGTCCCACTCCTGGCTGTTTAAAATGAACATTCTACTATCCTCCTACTACCCTACTGGTCTCCAGCAAACAAGACCAGTTTTACAAACTAAAAAGGCTTAAGAACAATGATATCATATCACCAAACTCAGTAACAGGGATGCCAACACTTCCGGTACTATTTGCATAGCCTTTCTGCCTACTGAGAAACCAGGTCACTGCAATGTACTAGGATAATATTCTCAAGCCAAACGCACCAACAAAGAAAACTCATGCCTACCTTGCTTTCCACCCTAACAGTTTCAGTTCTAAGAAATGGATTCCTAATGCCTTTTTGTTTTGTTTGTGTTTTGTTTTGCTTTGTTTTCATCATTCATTGATTTTGAGTAGACATGCTGGTCCGACCCAGCTTTGTGTTAGATTCTTTCAACTCCAAAATTCAGCACTTGTAAATCAAAGCCCTCTATTTCCTATCCCTAGCATTTTGATCTGCCTGTCGCTACTATTATTCAGTCGGTACCAAAGGGTCCTGAATGTAGTTGCCATTCGCCCTTGCACAGCATTTCTGCTCGCTTCCCATTAACTACTCCCTAACACCTTTTAAGGAAATCCAGGGTTACTTCATGGTTCAGCCCATGGCTTTTTAAAACACAGTTTGAGACAAATTAATGAGTCTTGAAATCAGTTTAAGGGATAAATATGAGACTTTCCATGGAATGAAATACAATGCAAAAGAAAACAGCAGCTTTCATTGCTCATAGTTTGTCTCGCAAAATTTTTGTTTGGTACTGAGAATCTCTGTTTCTGTCTCTGTCTCTGTCTCTCTGTCTCTCTTTTTGCCTGTCTTTCTCTGTCTCCCTCTCTCTGTCTGTCTGTCTGTCTCTCTGTTTCTCTCCTCTCTCTTTATCTCATGTAAGAGAGAGAAGATATAGAAGAGAGATAAATACTATATACATATATATCATGTTTTGGGCAACAGTCAAAAATGCTTGAAATCCTACTTTGGGCAATAGTAAAAAATACTTGAAATCTATCAGTCTAGCTTGATTGTTTGCTGTGACTAAGTGCTAAGTGCTGCCTTATTGTGCTAGGCCCTGTAGGGTAGGAATCAGATAAGCATTCCTCCCTTAAGGAAGCCCTTACATTCAAGCCCTTACATTCCAACTCAGATACAAGATACTCACTAATGTGTTATAAGTGAGTCATAAATGACATTTGCAAAGCAATGATAATCCAGCCTCTAAATAATAAAATGCCATTTATCACGTTTCTCGAGTGCATTTGTGCAGGGAATATGCTAAGTACTTTATAAGACGTATCTCATTCAATTCTCATAAGAACTGTATGAAATACACCTTATTCCAGCCCCCATGTTATATAAGAAAACTGAAGCATAAAGACATTAAGTGATGCATCCTTATTCTCACAACTATTTAAGTGGCAGAGCCAGGCCTCAACTGTGGAGTCACTGGATTCCAACATCCATACTCTTACATTCCTGATTCTACCATCTCTGTGTTCAACAACTGCCCCTGACCTATTGTTCTAATAATACCTCTAATTTTGTTACTTTTAAGAATATCTATTTCTAATAATACCAATGAAATATTTACAGTAGACTCTTCCTCTTACCAGTGGGATACATTTAAATATTTTGGTCATAGAAAATTCACAAAAATGGTTCCCTCACCGCTTGCTAGTTGCTAAATCAATTGATCTCCCATTAAAAAAGAACCATCAATGCAACAACAAAAACAAAATTAGGGAAAGAATTGTTACATGGTATGTTCTTAGCTGCCTCACAGGATTGACTTCCATGTTCATTATGTCTTTGTACCCATAAATACAAGCAGGCAGATATTATTATTTTTCTCAAAGGCAATCCACCAATTCCTGCTTAAATTTTCTTTTGGCTCTAGAGAGATCACTGTACATACAAATGCTGTTTAACCTATTGAATGTTAATATGCTTAGCTTGTTAAATCTTCTTAGGAATAACTTGCAGCAAGGGGAACTGTTAACATCCATATGCCCATCTGTATGTCTCCCAGGGGCATATGCAACATTGAAAGAAACATTGCATCAGTCTTTTTCTTTTACTTTCTTTTTTTTTCTTTTCTTTTCTTTTCTTTTTTTTTTTTAAGACAGAGTCTCGCTATGTAGCTCAGCCTGGCTTGGACTCACTATGTAGTCCAGACTAGCCTTGAACTCATGGTGATCCTCCTGCATTAGCCTCCCAAGTGCTGGGATTACAGGCATGAGTCACTGTGCTTGGTTTTCATAAGTCTAAACCACAGCACAGTCTAGGAGTGACTCTTGCTAAATGGGGCATCTGTAGCCAGGGCAAGATGGCCAATACCGAGTATAAGTACCAGAGGGGAGTCCTCAAGTGCTGAATATAAGGAAGGCATGGTGAATCCTGACACTTAAGGGAACTGGCTGACACTTGTGAAGAACAGGGAAAAGGAGGCATGGGATTATTCATAAATGATATTCTTATATTTCAAAATACCTCCAGGTCGTTGTAAATTTTAATGATTATACATTAGATACTTATAAAGGAATCCTGTAATGTATATGTAAATTATAATCTATAACCATAACACCTATAAAACCCACTGCCCATCATATGCAGGAAGTCTGGTTAAGGTTTCTTTACCTGTGTCAAAACTGTTATTCAGTTTTGGTTTGGACCTAGATCTTTGGAAGGCTGAATAGCTGATGCCTACATCGACATAATTTTAGCTTCCCTAAACTTGTGTGTGACCAGTCCACAACAATTTGGATTATTATCAACATAAGTATGTCCAGTTTTAAATATAGGTAAGTATTTTAGATGACACTTGCAATAAAATTTGCCTTAATCTATCTACATATTAAAATTTTTCAATAGGTTGGAGAATAAAAATACACTTATAATTGCAAAAGTAAAATGCTGCACTGATAAATGATGATTGGGGAAGCTGTGAAATTTATGAACAAGCACAATGATTATGCACGTCAAAAAGTTAAACAATGAAGCAGATTTAGTATGATTATTAAAGAAGAATATGCTCACTAGTTAAGTATAAGAATATACATTTTGAGTTAAAAATGCTTATAAAAGTAACTAACAATATTTGGTCAAATATTCTAGGCTAAGTTATATAATAATTCTAATATTTTTTAATTGCTTAGTGCACTTGTGTTTCTAATTTAAGATAAAAATCATTATTAAGTACTGCATTTACTTTCAGGTAGCTAATTCCACTTTGAATTTGTTATAAAAAGGCCTTTCAAGGAAAAGGTTAATTTGGAAAATTTTAATATTTTACGAGAGTGAATTAAAAATCAAATATCAGTGTTGCTACCTCAAAATTTCACAAGAAGAAAAAGCTTCAAAATCAGTTGTAAGTACATTGTGCTAGTGAACTTCCCATTACTATACCAAAAGCCTGAAATGATCAATTTATAAAGAGAACAGGTAAATTTTGGCTCAGTTTTGGAAGTTTTAGACCATGATTGATTGGCCCATTGTCCTTTGGACCTGTGGTGGGGAAGTGCTTCACACTGAGAGTGTGTGGCAGACCAAAGTCACTCACCTCATGGCCAACAAACACAAGAGAGAAATGAAGGGAATGAGTTCCCAAAATTCCCTTCGTAAACATATCCCCAGTTATCTAAAGACCTCCCTTTAGAACTCACTTCCTCAAGGCTCTGCCACCTTTCAAAAGGACCAACCTGGGGATCAAACCTTTAAAACATTGTCCTTTGGGAGAAATTTAAGACTCAAACTATAGCACATATGCAAGATAAATCATCTTTAATCTCCATAATACAGAATACAAAAAGTACAATAGAGAAGAAAACATTACACAAAATAGAGGCACCCTATGTAATAGCTTGTTTCTTTACCAGCCTCTATCAACAGCATTTCTTGAGTTTTACAAATGCATACTTCAGTGACGATAGGAGCATTTTTTTTTTTTTTTTTTTTTTTTTGCAGTACCATGGGTCAAACTCACAACCATGCACCTGCCTGTCAGGCGCTTAAGCCACTGAGCCAAACTCCCAGTCCTATTTTTTTTGAGGCAGGGTCACACTATGTAGTTCAGGCTGGCCTTGCTCACATTGTAGCCCAAACTGGTCTTAAACTCACAACGCTCCTCCTGCTTCAACCTCCGGAGTGCTGGGATTAAGGGCGTGTGCCACCATGCCAGGCTTTTGGAGCAATCTGTAAGAGTTGATAGAATTAAAGTCATTTTATCTTTATTGAATATAAAACTAAAAATATTTTAAATGCTAAACTATTACTCGACAGTGGAAATGTAACAGTAACTTTTAAAATGAAGTCTTAGGCTTGTTCTTGTGTCTTACAAGTTTGGTCTATAGAGCAATATTTGGTTTGGGCTGAATATCAACGTTACATGAGGCTTTTCAGTATTTTTTATTTGCAAATTCCTCAGTACTACTTATTGCTTTACCACATATACTGCATAGCTTTGCTAACAACTGAACTTGATTTAGATGTTATTATATTGTATGTAATTTTGCTTTACTTTTTTCACTCAACATTGTGATTTATTTTATTTGCTATACCATAATCCTTTCATGAATGTGCTTCAATTTATTCTCCATCAATAAATATTGGGGTTGTACTATACTGGGGTTGTTTTTAAACTACTATTAATAAAACATTTCTGAAAATTCTTGTACATAACTCTAATTATAAGTAAAAAATTCTAGGGTTTATTCTCAGGAGGTGAACTGCTGAGTCCTAGAGAATATGTATCTTTACTGAATTATGCAAAAGGGTTTTAAAAAGTGGTAGACTAATTTGTACTCTAACCACAGTATTTATATCTATTCTTTCCATGTAACCGCACAGTAATCTTTGACAGCACTAAGGTTTACAAAAGGAAAAAGCGTAAGATCATAAGAAGAAAATTATTATGGATGCCAGAAAACTTGCTCTTGGTTCTACTCATGTGCTGTGAGAATTTAGATATGTTGCTTAATATTTTTAGTTCTCACTTTTTTTTTTCCCTTTTACGGCACTGGGGATTGAACTCATAACCTCGCGCCTGCCAGGGCAGGCGCTTAAGGCACTGAGCCAAACTCCCGGCCCTGGTCTTTCGAGGCAGGGTCGCATTATGTAGTTCAGGCCGGCCTTGCGCTCGCGTTGTAGCCCAAGCCAGCCTCAAACTCACAACGCTCCGCCTACCTCAGCCTCCCGAGTGCTGGGATTAAAGGCGTGCGCCACCACGCCCGGCTTCTAGTTCTCACTTTATTCACCAAGCAAAGTACTTGGATGACGGAAACTTTTTGAACCTTTTTAAGTTCTAAAATTCTCTTTTTTTCTAGTTTATAGTTGAGGAAACTGAAGCACAGCATGATGATTTGCTCTGCTCAAAGTTACATAATGCATAAGTATGACTCTAGTTCCTTATATGTAGAGGGAAGTTGCCTAAATAGCCTAGACTACATTGCTCTTCAGACAAAAGACTTCTATCCATAAAGAAGGATAAACTTGAGACTTTTACTGGTAAATGGATGCAACTTGAGCCCATACTCATAAGTGAAATAAATCAGACTCACATGTGTAAACATCATATTGTCTCCCTTGTGTGAGAAATTGAAAGAGTAAAAAGGATCTAAAATGTACAATAGATACTGTGAAACAGGAAGAAACTATTTGAAAGGAGAAAGGAACTAGGATGAGTGAAAGGGGAAAGGACAGTAGGGAAAAGGGAAAAATTCAAGTCAGTTACACAATTAGTATCTCTTCATTGAAAAGGAAGATGTGTGCTAATATCAATCGAAGAAATTTTCATGCCCATATCTTGCACCCTGAGCAACTACATTAAAGGTAACAACATCTCAATAGAGACAAAGTCTGGGGACCATGCCTTTAACACATGGAACATTGAGAGAAATTTCCAAACCATAGCATTCCATCCCTGGCCTCCAAAGGCTCATGTCCATCTTATAATGTAAAATGAATTTGGTCTTTCTCCAAGTCTGAACTGTTCCAGTATTGCTCAAAAGTCCAATTCCAAAGTCCAAAGGTAAGAAAGCAAACTCAGCTGTGAATTCCTGTAAGAATGAAAAATAAATTACATATTTCCAAGACAGTGGCACAGGGTAAACATTCCAATTCCCAAAGGGAGGAATAGGTAAGTAATGAGGAATCAGACCAAAGCAAGTCCAAAACGCAACACAGCAAACATTAAATCATATAGCTCCATGTTTGACATACAGGATGCCAAGTGGCATGATGTGAGTCCACAAATGCTTGGGCATGTATAATTCTTCTTCATTTCTTAATGCCAAACAACTCTTTCTTGATACATGCATTAGGAACGCTCTTCCTTGTTATCATCCTGCCTGTTTTGTGTGTATGTGTTTAAGAAATCAGAAAACAAATATAGGACTAATTACTAAAAATCAATTCCTATCACTTTCTATTTTTATCTTGACAATGAATACTGGATTGTTGTATCAAAACACAATAATGGAAATTATTCATGTAGAAATCAGACATGAAACAAAGAGCAGCTCTGTGTAAAGAGTGGGGTTGACCATTTCTCAGTTGGTTCAGAATCATTGCTTGAGATACCTCTCCAATATCCCATTCCTGCCTTAATTTCCCAGCAAACTAAACTACTGCTTCAGGGTTATGTTTTAAAACAGTAGTTCTCTATCTTGGTAATGACCGTATTGCTGTCTCTCAAAACTTACAAAGGATTGGCAGAGTGGAAGCATTAAGTCTTCACTGCTCTATCAATCTAAATAGGGTCCTTATGTTATAACCCTTATTACAGTGAATCTCCAGCTCACTCAAGGTCCTAAAACCAGCAAGATCAAGTTATATTAACGACATCTTAAAATGTTCAAACTCCAAAACACCTCTGGACCCAAGAACTTCAAATAAAATAATATTTAACCTGTAGTATTTTTGAGACAAACTTACAAATTGCATTCTCATGACAAGACCATCTCTTATGTTTTATTTGTGTTCATTTCACCACTTTTAAGTAGGTACTATTTCTAGGATGTTATAAATGAGAGGTTTAGTAAGGTAAAGGGAAAAGAGGAATAGTCACACTGCTTAAGTCTCCACACATTCAAAATGTGAACACTATCTTCCTACCAAACACCCTAAAGTTTTTAGCACTTTGATATTCTAACATGCATCATTTCCTTGCACATTTAGCCATCATTCGGATAATTCACACTCCCCAATTGTGCTCTATATATGCAAGCATATTTGAGGAGAAATAAGGAAGTAGCTCATTCACAAAGGTGAAATGTTGGGGAATGGGAGCAGCTTCCTGATCTCAGCTCTCAGGTCAAGCACTGCTTGATGCATATACATCCTTTTACAGATGAGATTCACTTCCCTTATATGCATCAAATTCTATTGAATTAGAGGACTACAGCAGCTCAAAGTTAAAGGAATGGAACTAGATGAAATGCAGTGTCACTGGAAGTGCACTAGAAAGAACTGAATTCTAAATTCTGCCACCAAGGATGTCTTTAGGTTAAATGTTAAGATAGGAAATTAAGTTAGAAGAATTCTGAGGGACACTTGAGTTCTAAAATTCTATTACTTTTTCAGATTAAATGTTGTAAGCATACGAATATGGTAAGTAACAGACCTTCATTAGGCAATAAATAGTTCTCTTCAGTAGTACTCAAGTTTTTTCATAATATCTATGCATCATATCTTTCTGGTGTCTAGGTAAATATTCAAACATAAGCCTCTTATAGTCTATGGAAGATTGAGGATGTAGCTGTATTATCTTCAGCTGTAATCTTCATAGGTCTACTTGACTCCACAGGTGAAGTTGAGTCAATGCTCTGATATGGATGATCCAATGGCACCCTAGTTTCTATCTCTACAAATAAACTGGGAAAAAACTGCTCTCATAAAATATTAAATCACTATCTAGCACAGATTGAGAAAAACTGTTACTTTATTTAAAATTAAACAGAAATTTTTCAATTGGCATTATGATGGCATTTGACATGAAGAGTATTAGCCTAAATCATAATACATATTCTAATTATACTTCTATTAGTGGCTTGAATTAGCATTTCTGGGGCTTCCTCTACTGTAAGTACATCACTCTCAAATCTCCCTCTCCCACTCCAGTTCAGAATAATCTGTTGAGTTCTTGACCCATCTCTCTAACTGCTGATTGGGTGTATCTGTCACTTGTTTGCCCACAGACACCTGAGATTCAACATGCCCCAAATTGAACTCATTTCCTCCTCCTGGTCCCTAAATATAATCTTATATCCATGTTCATTACTCTAGAGGACAACACAGCTAATTATCTTGGGAGTGTTGATTTTAGACCTCAGTATGTCATCAGTGTCTGTCCTCTTTCAGATGTAACCAATTGTCATGTCTTGTCAAGTTGTGTCAGTCCCTCCTTCAGAATCTCTCTCATCCATCTTCTTCTCCCACATGTGATGCTCTAGCCCCTAATTTAGATTGTATTCTCCTGCATTCAATCCATCTCTCATAGTGCTTTCAAATAAACTACTCAGAAGCATAGATCTAACATTTCTATTCTTCCACCTTAAGACTTTTAGAGGCTCCCAGTTCTTAAGGAATATTAATCTTTAGATTTAAAAAAAATTTAAAAGCAGATGGGTGCTTTCCTAGATATAATGACACAAAACTCCAATATATAAAATACATAAAAGTATTTCATGAATAAGAAGTTATTTTGCAAGTTAAAATCATTGTATTCATGCATCATAAAATCAATCAATGAGGAAAAATAAAGCTCTTTCCATAACTGTAAAAACTTGAAATCAAAGGTTAGGAAACTATATCCTTCTTCAACATTAAATTATCTATGCTTTTATCTTGGTTATACAATATTGAAGAAATTCTTATAGATAAGTAAAGAAAATGCTAATAATTTTAATGGTTCATCTTGCAAGATTCTTTGCACAAGAAGGCAAAGCATCTTCCTGATAAATTCTGTACCAAATAAGTCAAGTGCTTGCATAATTTTATTATTTCCAATACACTAACTTTTATATATTACATATTTTATGTAATTTATTAAGTTCTAAAATATATTTTTCAACATATATTTTAAATACAGAATTAAATTAAATATTCATGCAATACCTGAAGCACTTATATAGATTTTTTAAAAAGAATAAAATAAAAAAAAAAAATAAAGCCAATCAAAGCAAAACAATGAAAGTGATACAGGACTTCAAAAAAGATAATAGAAAATCAACAATGGCTACCATAATGTATCTTATCTACAAAATAGCTGCCAATACCACCAGACATAATAAAATCAAACAAAACAGAACAGAATAAAACCAAACAAAACAAAATAATGAAAACAATACAGAACTTCAAAACAAGATAATAGGAAATTAGCAATGCCTCTTGTTATCATCAAAATAGCTGTCCAGATCATCAAACATAGGCATGTAAAATTAGTCAAGCAATACAAGAACTAAGTTGCTTCTTTACTTCAGTTGTTATCTCTTCAGAAATTTCAGGTGTGTGACCTAATTTCTACTATGTTTGTGTCTCCCGAACTTGTTTTGTGTAGGTTGGAGGTCTGAGATTGTATTTTGCTCCTTTGTCTGGACATTTTCCTGTGTTCCTCTGGATCAGCCCATGGCTGCATCCTGGGTACTTCCTGCATTGGCTGCTGGTCCCTCAGTGTAGCAGATTGGACTAGGCACCTGGGTTCCTCCAATTCTGGGTTCCTGGAGTGGCAGAGAGGCATGGGTGGTGGCTCCCTCATGTTCCCCAAATGGTGGCAGGGCCTTGGGGCATGGCTTCTTCTCTGGGCCTGCGCTGGCCTCACTGGATTTCTCCAGGCCACTAGCATGTAGCCTCGGGGCATGGTTTCTTCCTATCATTTGCTCACAGGTTTGGTTTAGCTCTGATATTTCTTTGCTGATTTTCTGTCTAGTTGATCTGTCTGTCCTGTTACAATTGTGTTATTCTTAATTTGATTTTCCATATCTACCAATAACTGTCTTATATAGTTGGGTGCTCCTATATTAGGTGCATATATATTTATGATTGTTACTGCATTTGTGCTGACTCCAGCTTTCTCATTGCCCCCAATCAAACTCGTGTTATTCTTCTTTGCTTCGTCCTGTAGCTGTTAGATTGATTTATCATGGTCTCTTGCTATTTTTAAGGTATCTTTCTTTTCATGATTGCTAGCTACAATTCTGTCTTCAAGATCTGAAATTCTATCCTTTCCTTCATTCAATCTGTTGCATATACTTTCAGTGGAGGCTTTCGTCTCCTGGATGTCTGTTTGGATCTGTTTCATGAATTCCTTTTCTCTCTTTTGTTGGACATAATGTTTTTGTTTCCACTTTTTTCTAAGCTCATCTACCCTTTTATTTATGTCTTTTCTAATATCTTTGATTTTAAGAATCATTTCATTTTGTGCCTGAGATGTCATTTTCTCTATAGTCTTTTCCACTTGTTTTTTCACTTCTGTTGTTATTATTTCAGAAAATTCCAGTGTTTGACTTCCAACTTCATCCATCTCATTGAGTTAAAGGCCTGTCAGGTGGGCTGGGAGTCTGGGACTGCACTCTACCTTTGCATCTTGCCATTCTCCACCTTCTCTTTTTTAAAATTTTATCTTCTATATTGATGCCCACCAACCTCCCATGATATGTAGCTCTACCACTGGCATTGAGGCCTCTCTCAAGGAGTAAAGGAGACATCCATTCCTCGGGGATATCCTCTAGATGTACTTGGTTTTTTATAGCTATCCCAAGAACCTACCTTCTTCCGGTGTTTATAGTTCTGCGAAAGGTCCATGTTACATCCCAGAGATGTGCTGGGTATGGAGCTGATCTTGGCCTCTGGATGTGGGGGCTGGGACTGGTCTTCTCTTGGTGGAGTTCTCCAGAATCCAACTACTATCTCCTTGCTGCTGCTTCAGGTGCTTCCATGTTACTGGCCTCTCTGATTACTTCACCCTCCAAAGGTGTGTGTGCATCTGTGCTATGGGCTGTTGTCCTGAGTCTTGGGGTCCCCTTCTGTGTTACACTTTTCCAGCTGGCTCCATTGTCTGGAGGGAGAGGGTAATGGAATAGGCCAAGAGCATGAACTCAGGGTCTTCCCTCTGGCCCATCCTCCAGGATATAATGGAGGGGCACAGAGCACAGACTCAGTGTCTTCCAGCTGGCCCACCCTCTGGGATGTCACTTGTGTAGAACCTTAATGTTAATGACACACGGTTTGAAATCCTTTCCATAAAAAAGTGCTTGATGATATAACTTGGATTTATTTTTCTTAACTTATTGTCTTCTATTTCTTTTCATACATTCTTAAATTCCTTTTTGCATTCTTAAAATTAAAGAAAAACGTATTATGCTTTCCAATGAGAATGGTTATAGAAAAAAAAATGAGACAGAGACAGATTACTCATAATCTCTCAATCTAAGAGTAACTGCTATAAGTTTTTTAGTGTTTCTTTTAGTCTTTCACCTTTCATAGTGATATTGGTAGTTATGATAGAACTGTGCCAACCACTTAAATAACACTGTATCAAACACTTAGAAATTACCTCACTAAATACGAACATCCTATTATGCAGCTCATTTTATTATTTCTATTTTACGCTGAGGAAAAACAGGATAAAACAGGTTGAATAACTTGCCCAAGGTCACAGAGTAAATTCCAAAGCTGGGCTTTCAACTTTTATCTGTCTGACTCTCCAGAAACTATGTACTTAAACATGATGCTGTACAACCTCCTTTTTCTTGCCCTTTGACTTATTTTGACTCTTATGACTTCACTATTGCTTGAAGACATCTCCTTCTGCTCGTGTCTTTCCTTTGCTAGCATTGTCCTTTTTCCCATTTCTGCACAGCCAAATCCTTCTTGTCATTCAAATGCCATCAATTGCTCAAGGTCTTCTTTAATCTGCCTTTAGCTATCCCTTCTAGAATTCTTTATAATACTCTTTCCTATATTTCACCTACTTCCTCTTCTGGTCTCAACCTCTTCCTTTCCTACCTCCTACATTCTAGACAACAGGAGTGTACTATATTTGTCTGTGCTGTACGACTAGTGGCTCTACTCCATTTTTAGCACACTAGACCAGGCATTGAGTAGTTTCTCTAGGACATAGCTACTGGAATAGAGGGAGATGGCTTGGTCCTCTGATACTAAGCAAAACTGTAGCTCTTAAATACATGGTTTGTGTGATTTAGGAAAAGCTGATCTTTCACCCCTCTTCCCAGGGTTGCCTGTTGCTTTTAAATTTCTTTTCCCTCCAAGGCTGCCCTTGACATGCCTTCGAAGAGGATTTTCCCTTGACAAAGTCATTTGCTGCATGGTGTGATGCCAGCTTTGTGATCTGCTCTGAGTTCTGCAAAAGCAGCCCTGGTGGCTAAACAAATTTTCTTTGCTTTATTCCAAATTTTTTTGTCCCCCTAAGGAGGCCATTGCAATCAAAAAGCAATGTTCTGGATCTGAGATTATGAAACTTCCATGGAACTGTTTCCCAGTTTCACAAGTCATCCCTAGGGGTCCTTGAAAGAAGTGCAGACATGTTTATCTAACCCATTTGGTTAAGGGTGAGAACAAGGGATCGTCTGTACATATGCCAAATGGAATGCAGCCTAGGACTGGAAGTCATGAACTCTCTGGGTGTGTGTCCTTTGCAGAAAGGCAATTTACTGATGTATTTCTGATATATCACATAGTTACTATGCAGGCATGGGAAAATGAAATAATCAGACTTGTTTTGCCCTAAATCGGAGATCTACATATCCAATTTCTTAGAAGATATACTTACCTGAATGCATGAGAGACATCTCAAATTTAACTAAATGTGTTCCTGCTGTTCCCTGTACCCCCACCATATCACCCTCAGGCACAAACCCTGCTCCTTCTTCAGTCTTCCCACCTTAGTTAACTGCAACCTCATTCTTCCAATTGCTAAGATCAAAAGCTTAGTGTTGTTTTTTGTTTTTTCTTCTCACACCCCATACCTGGTGAGCAGTAGTCAAACTCTGTATGATTCACTGTTGAATCAGCAGTGTCAAAGCAGTGCCTGGAACATAGTGGTTACTTAACAAACATTAAGTAAATGGATGCTGAATAAGTAGAAGATATCAGATCTAAATGAAAAATAAATTCATTCTACTTTAAATATTTTTGTGTGCAGTGCTGAGAATTGAACCTAGGACCTTGCTTTAGGTTAAAGATTTTTAAATTTCTCTCAGAACATGCAGAACCCCTGTAAAATGTACCCCAACAGCTTCACATGTTCAGACCTAGGGCCTAGTCAGAAGAGGCAGATCATTGGAGGAATGACCCAGAAGGGTGTCATCTTTTCCCAGGCTATGCCCTTCTCTCTCTGCTTCCTGGATGCCATGGGACGAGAAGCTTTTCCCTCCCATTTCCTTCTACCATGGCATTTCTTTCTTGAATCCAGTTAACCATGGCCTGATTCCTCTGAAAACCATGAGCCAAAGCAAACTTCTCCTTCTTCAAGTTAAAGTGTATGTGTTTTGACAAAGTAATGGAAAGTGACCAATGCAGAACCCCCTTAAAGGGAAGGAGAAGACACTCAATAGGATAAGGCTCTGGACTTCTAATCCCCTGCTTTAAGCAGAGCAGACTCAAATCTTAAATATTGGCTTTCTTCTGCGTGTAGTGGTGCATGCCTGTAATCTCAGGAGTCTGAGGCAAAAAGATTGCCATGAGTTTGAGGGTAGCCTGGACTACATAGTGAGGTCAAGGACAGCCTGACACTCTGTCTCAAAAAAAACAAAACAAAATAAAAATTGGCCTTTCAATTCAGTTTTGTTTTGAAGGAAACATTACTACTTGAATGAGTTTTTGAAATTGCTAGAAAGCTGCAACACTAAATGTAAAAAAATTAGAGAGCATAATGTCCTCAGGATAAGAATAAGGACCTTAATTCAAAGGGCTGAATACACTGGGTACTTTCTAATTCCATGTTCCTCAGATAGAACTCCTATAAAATGACCCAGGAAATGTCACAAGATATCAGCATAGTACATTTTTCTGAGCAGAAATTTTACTGAAAACCTTGAGAGCAAATAATTTTCTATTGAAATAAAGGATGAAGTTGAATTTAAAATTGTCATAAATTTTAAAATAAAGCATAATCTTTAACACAAGTTATTTATATGCAAGAAGCCACTTTAAACTACTCTTTGACTTGCCAGAGTGTCCACATATGCCTTCTTTAGTCATTAGAAATAGTAGAATTCCTTGAGAAGCACTATATCCAGTGATAAGAGACAGTCACAGAGAGGATGCAGGCTAGACATAGATCCACTGAGAAGTTTAAGATCAGGCCAGAAAGGATGTGGGAAAAGACAGGGCTGGTGTGTGTTGCTTTCAGAAATGGCTGGATCTTAAAGTACTGGCATTAAATGCAGCAGTCTGCTTGAACCACTGCCTCACTGCCTGTTTCCAGCACAGAGATCAGTAGTCTGATTGCTTTTCCTGTTGACCAACAGGAACAAAGATATTCCTCAGCTTGGACGTTTTCCATAATATGAATTACATGGAAAGAGGGACCTCTGGACTGGATTGAGAGGTGTCTCATAAAACCATGGGCCATAAAGCTAGGCAGAGAAAATTGTGACTTGCTAGATTCCAAGACTGCAGCTCCTGTAGAGAAACAACTTATTCAAAAATACAGAGACATTTTTCACTGGAATTTTTTTTGGAATTTTTCAAATTTTGCATTTTTAATTCTCCCATTCTCCACTCCTTCTATCTTTAGTAGTAGAGTATAACCATTAGGTTTATTAATCTTTAGAGAGTTAGTTAACTATGATACCAGTGTTGAACTCTTTTATATTGTTAGTGATGATGCAGTTGTTGTATTTAGCACATATTTACGATAGGTAAATTCTGTGAGCATTTATGCTATAATTACATATTTACGATAGGTAAATTCTGTGAGCATTTATGCTAACCTTTTCTATGGTTAGGGATGGCACACTGTTGATTCTCATTGTAAGTCCAGGTTGTATTTGATGTAATTATTATTGCCACAATGGCATAGTTGTTGCTATTAATTGGCTTCCTCTGTATATCAATATCTGTATTGCCTATATGTCATTAGAATACTGTGGTCCAGTCCCGGACAACTGAGCGCTACAAGAAATATACTTTATCATCACCTCCCAAATTAACGGAGTAGTTGGAACTTGGGACAGAGGCAAAAGCCTTTGGGTAGCTATGCCCAAAATGCATCACTGAAAATCAGACACTAAAGAGATCTCCATACAAGCAATAAAGTTTTTCTACTATAATCAACCTATAAAACTCAGTATAAGAAAAGATAAGAAAAGAAAAACAAAATGGAATGATAGGCAAAAAATCCCTGTAAGAATTCCTGAATGCCCGAAAGCTGATCCATGGAGCATTGAGACATAGGAAATCAAAAGCCATATAGCTGAATTATATGAAATCATATAACAGGAAAGAAAAAAGAGATCAATAAGTAGTTCAGCAAGTTCAAACATGGTACAATTGAAGAGATAATGGATGTAATGAACAAAACTATCAGCAACTTTACAGAAAACACTAACAAGAAGCTAGATGAGCTAAATATAATGATGCAAAATACAAATGATCAATATAGCAAAGAATTACAGTCCTTGAAAATGTAACAAGTAGAAATTCAGGAGATAAAGGTTCATTGAATACATGAGCAGCAGAAGGGACTAATGTAAAGATTGAGTGTTGGAACCAGAATATAAGGTTTAAGCTACTCAGAGATACCTCAAAAACTACAAGAGAACAAGAAAAATTGATCCACGAGCTGCAAGATAATACAAAGAAGTCTAATCTAACATTTATTGGAACTAGTAAAAAAATCAGGCAAAATGGCATTAAAAACCTGTTCATAGAAATAATAGGAAAAAACTTTCCTTATATGAAGAAAGATTTTAACATTCAGATAAATGAGGCATGTGGAGCCCCAAATAGTCATGATCAGAAAAGAAATCCTCCACAACACATCATGGTCAAAATTTTAGAAATATAACAAAGGGACAGAATCTTAAAGGAAAAGATTATAAATATGTAGGTATATACATATAACTGTGTGTATATAGAAGTGTGCAAGATAGATAAATATACTACTGTATTGGTTGGATCCTGTGTCCCCCCAAGTCCTCATCTAATTTGGATGGGGCTGAGTCTGGCGTTTGTGATTGGTTTGCTGTCTAGCACTGGGATTGGTAATGTGAGTGCTGCACCCACCCAAGGGTGGAGCTGACATACAGAGTAAGGGTGGGACCAACGCCTGTCTCTCTCTTTCTCTCTCTCTCTCTCTCTCTCTCTCTCTCTCTCTGGCCGATTCGCCTTGCTGTTTGGGCTGCCATGAATGGCTGCCCTGCCACACCATGCTGCCTTGGAGCCAGTTGAATATGGATGGAAACTCCCGAGAACTGTAAGAAATAAACCATTCCTTCCCTAATTTTGGGTGTCAAGTATTTTGTCTTGGCAACGAGTGAAAAGTAACTAAAACATCTACTTTCTATTCATAAAAAGAAGAGTTTGTGTTGTCATTGTTTGATTGTCTGATCATATTTTATGCCTAGATCTTGTAACTTGAACAACTACTTCTAAAATAACAATATGAAATATATTAACTAGTATTGATTTCTTACTGATGTTTCTTGAAATTCTGTATTATTTCTACCCTTTTTTCTGTTTTTCTTTTTAAAATAAAAAAATTTTAAAAGCTGATAGAGAAAAATAACAAACCACTTATAAAGACAAATCCATTAGTATTAACACAAATGTTAAAGGCCAGGAGAGACTGCCATCAGAATTGCTTCCTGCAGGTAGCCAGTGTAGGCAGAGAGATCCAGCCAGATCTGCCTCCACCTGCTGGCTGCCGTCATCACAAGAATTGCGTCCTATGGGCAACCAGTGTGGGCAGAGAGAACCAGCCAGATCCACCTCTGCCTGAAGGCCACCACCATCAGAAGGCTTGCTTCCTGTGGGCAGCTGGCGCAAGCAGGGACATACAGCCAGGTAAGCCCCATGCACCCACAGGCCACCATTGGAGACCTTTGCTTCCTTTGGGCAGCCATTGGCCACAAGGAGAATCAGACAAACACACCCCTGTGTGCCTGCCACCATCGTGGGACTCCCACTGTGGACACCCAAGTTAAGAGAAGCAGCCCCATCAACATGCACCCCTGGCCATCAGGGAAGTCCCAGTGTAACTGAATGGGTCTGAAGAAGCACGCCCCATGCTCTGCTACCTCCCTGTAAGCCTGGGGTCAGAGAAACACAGATGCCTGACCCATTCCCCTATACCATGGAGGGGCAGCCAACACGGAAATGCCTGGGACCTCACAACAAACTCGCTGGGAAGAACCCAGAAGAATATCAAGACAAAGGAGCACAAGGCAATCTCAGACCTCCAGCCAACACAGAACAAGCCTGGGAGATACAGCCATGGAAGAAAATGGAAGTCATACAACTGAAATCTCCAAGAGGATAGCAACTAAAATAAAGAAACAACTTCATGAGACTGTAAAAGTAATCCAATCAGAAATAATGTCCCAGGTAAAAGAAAAAGTCACAAACCTAATGAAAGAATTGCTCAGTGTATCTAAAGAAGACATAGATAAAAAAGAGAAGCATAGGAAAATGATGGAAACTTTGAATGAACAATATACAAAGAAATTATAATGCATGAAACAGATTCAAAGAGATATCCAGGAAATTAAAAAGTCAGTTGACAGCTAGCAAAACTGCTTGAAAGAGACTGAAGATAGACTTTCAGACCCTGAAGACAGGATCTCAGCTAGTGATCGTGAAAGGAAATATCTCTTAAAAATAACAAGGAACCAGGATATAACAATTCAGTGGCTGCAAGATGACACAAAGAAAATTAATTTAAGAGTGATAGGTATCAATGAACAACCAGGGGTCAACACAAATTAAATAAAAAGGCTATTTACAGAAGTAATAGCAGAAAACTTCCCAAACATGGAAAAAGGATCTGGCATACAGATAAGTGTGGCATATAGAAATCCAACTGTCCATAACCAAAGTAAATCTACACCCAGACATATAATAATCAAGATCCCACAAATTCAACATAAGAAAAGAATATTAAAAGCTGTTAGAGAAAAGAAACAGATAACCTATAAAGGGAGGTCAGTCAGAACCATGACAGACTTCTCAACACAAACCGTCAACTCAAGAAGTGTTTGGAATGAAATGTTTCAAATCCTGAAAGAAAACAACTTTCAACCTAGATTGATGTACCCTACAAAATTATCTTTCGAAATCAATGGAAAAATAAGGTATTTCCATGACAAAGAACAGCTGAAGGAATTCATGACCACCGAACCAACCCTACAGAGAGTGCTGAAGGATATTCTAGAGAGAGATAAAGATCACTATGGTTCCAGGAACAGCAGCAGGGGAAGACTGCCAAACAGGACAGGCAATTGATTGAAAGGGAAAAGTGGAGGGCCAAGAACAAGAGGATAGCATGGCAGAGACAGCACAATGTATGCTGAATGTAACCATTAATGTAGATGGCCTCAATTCACCAATAAAAAGAAACACAGGGAGAGTGGATCAAGAAACAAGATCCGTCAGTATACTGTACACAAGAAACACATTTAGCTCAAAAGGAAATTCATAAACTGAAAATCAAAGGAGAAAAAACGATTGTCCCATGCAACAGAAGACCAGAACAAAGAAAGAGTAACTTGCCCATCAACCACAGAATGGATAAGAAATATATGGTAAAGGGCCGGGAGTTTGGCTCAGCGGCTTAAGCGCCTGTCCTGGCAGGTGCGAGGTTGTGAGTTCGATCCCTGGCACCGCAAAAAAAAAAAAAAGAAAAAAAGAAAAAGAAATATATGGTAAGCCGGGCATGGTAGTGCACACCCTTAATCCCAGCTCTTGGGAGACTGAGGTGGGTGGAACATTGTGAGTTCGAGGCTGGCTTGGGCTACAACATGAGCAAGGCTGGTCTGAACTACATAGTGTGACCCTGCCTCGAAAAG